>CABEGB010001132.1:0-115317 GCA_901521435.1 Crematogaster levior
TAACGTTTTCTTCCGCGAAGTAATACATGGAACGCACGACTAGAATTCGATGTGGCCAATTGGATGGGAGGTGCTTTCGCAACTTTCTTCTTGTGCGTGTATTATTGCGTTGTCAGAACCGACGCGTAGTAGAGGTGTTTCCGCAACCTTCTTCGTGTGCGTGTATTATTGCGTCGTCAGAACCGATGCGTAGTAGAGGATCTCTAGAGCTGCATCCTTCTTCGTGTGCGTATATTACTACCTCATCGGAACCGACGCGTAGCAGAACCGACGCGTAGCAAAATCGACACGCAGTAGAAACCGAAACGTAGTAGAAGATCTCCTGAGCCGCATCCTTCTTCGTGTATTGCTGCCTCGTCAAAACCGATGCGTAGTTGAAGGGTTCTTGTGCTAAGTGACTTTGAGGTTTCTTTAACTTTTCACCTATAATTATTGTGAAGTTTTCAGACTACCGAGGGCTATCAGCCTGTCATTTATTTGTGAGTGCTAGATAAAACAGAATTTTCGAGAGGTTTCTCCTACTATAATACTTTAATATTTTATCGAACCAACACAGATATTAATTCCGTACAACTAATTTAATGTCTTATTATATTCTAATTTTCCTTATATTATAGTAGTAGTTATTAAGTTAATATTCTTCACTTGTTCAGTAACGGTCATCATATAAGCAACAATTAACTCTCTTTAACGCTTGTGGTTTAAGATTACAGTATTAGTATTCTATAAATTCACATATTTCGGTGTCTCCGAATTCAATATAAAATTATTCGGTTGAAGGTAAATGATTATTCAACAGTCAACATCCATTACACTGAGATTATGCATTAATACTAATTTTTTCTTATTATCTGCCCCTTTATTAATTGTTCCTACTCTTATGCCATTCGAATATTTGTTCATGATATTTATGTATTTCATTTGATTTGCGTGATATGATTATTTATTTGGTTATACCTACTTATTAATATTAAATCACATATGTATTTTCTATTCCCACCTGTTGTATGTGAATTCTTTCTTGTTCGTGTGTCGGTCATACCTGGTTTGAATAGCTTGAATATTTAACCAGACGATCTAATTAAGTCTCCACTAAGAACTGAATTTAATTCACCAGATATAAAAAAAACTCTTCCGTACCTTTATTATTTAAATTGAAGAATTGTGAGGAATTACTCGTGTGAATATTACATAGAAATAAACGACTAAAAACAGATATAAATCGTAATTTCTTCGTATGTATTATTATTATTATTATTACGCGCTAATCAGTTAATAATCACACCGAAATGAATTCATCGAAATCCAACGGAGGTAAAGTCATCAATTCCGAAAAACGACGACTTGTCGAGGAACTGCACTCACCGTTATTGATTAAGCAAATACGCGTGGGCTGTATCGCTCAAGAATAAAAGCGGAAGCGAGATGACCAAAGCTATCGCTAAGATAATTCGAGGGAGCAAGAGATGCTCGAAAAACTCGCAAACTAATATGCAAAAGAAATTTTACAATACCAATATGCAATACCAATGCACGAAGAAACACGACATCAATCACTCCACGTATTCGGTGTTGAAGGCATCGTTGAACGATTCAATCGCACGACAGACATGAAGAACGACATATGAAAGATGTTTACGCTCAACGGAAATTACAAGTGGATCGATCCGCGTTGCCGCGACTCATCACGGATTATAACGCGTGCATCAAACAATCGGCATGTGACCCGTCGACGTTACCTTGCGATCGCTGAAAGACTCTTGACTATGGTGTACAGCGCGATAAAGATCGCAGCTCCGGTAAAGCTCAAAGTGGGCGCCTTGTACGAGTTAGTACAAGGTCTTCGAGAAGGGTTACACACCAGAATTGGACCATCGACGTATTTAAGATCGTTAAAGTACAACATACTAATCCCACAACCTATTTACTGGAAGACTATCGCGGAAAATCTGTCACTGCAGCGTCCTACGAGCACGAGTTGCAACGCGCGACTCATCCGAATGTGTATCTCATGAAGAAAGTACTGCGCAGGAAGGGGTGACGAGGTTTACGTAAAGTGGTTAGGATCTGATGGATCACAAATTCTTGGATACACAAGGATAATGTGATTTAATTCATAGAGATTGCATAAAAAATAAACATGTAACCAATTGATCTTTACAAAAAAAGGAAATGTATATTCAAGTGCTTAACTAATAAAAATAAATAGCCATTATGCATATTACCGGTCCCATCGCCGATTGCGATGACCTTGACATATATTGTCATCAAAGTCATCCTCCTGAGTGACCTTCAGAAGGTTTTAGCCGTTGCTCATTATTTATTAAAAAGTTATAAACAAAAAAAAAGTTTGAAAAATATAGCAGCTATTTTGAAAGGCTAACGACTATGTATTTGCGTGGAAAGTCGTAAACACATGTGGAACAAAACAATTAGATATCTTGTTTTGAATCGAAGCAGGGGGTGGAGATGGGGTAGATGGTTCGCGTAAAAAGTTACAAACCCTATATATTATATGTGAAACGCATGTGTAACAGAACAATTACAAACCTTGTTTTGGGCCGAAGCAGGGGGAGGGATGGGTGGATCTAGCTTTCTAATTATGTGTGTGTGTGTGTATAAGACTCATTTACTTAAATTTTAATCTGAGCAATGATGAGTATGGTCATCAAATCTCTGAAAATAGCTGCTATATTTTTCAAACTTTTTTTGTTTATAACTTTTTAATAAATAATGAGCGCCGGCTAAAACCTTCCGAAGGTCACTCAGGAGGATGACAATATATGTCAAGGTCATCGCAATCGGCGATGGAGTCGGTAATATGCATAATTACCACTAAATATATTATTGTTAATTATAAATACGTTAATTATAAGAAATGTTATCAATTTTCTTTCTTTCTTTTTTTTTTCTTCCTTTATCCTATAATATATTCTTTTTTCCCCGCTTGCATAGTTAAAATTATAGCATTCTGCATTCGTTCTTGAGACTTCTCGTAATTTCTACGTAAGCAGCGCTGAAAATTGGCGCTTAAAAAATCTGGAAGGAAATAATCCCCTCTCCTTATAATTTACTACGTTGAAGAAGTCGTACATGATTGTACAGATATTGCATCAGCCGCTTATACGAATCGCTCAGTGAACAATTTCCTTGTTGTAAGAATAATGGACTACAGCATGAATTATTACGTTCCGATTGAATATGATAACAGACCTGATGGGTACGTATCATAAATTTATATATGTTTTACACAATTATTTTCCGTTTTTAATAAATCAGAGTCACATTACAGAAAACCTTATTTTATCTTTGGAGAGGTGTCCTCGTTACATGCTTATCATGAGAAGGACATTTGATCTGACACCTACGGCGCATAAATATTTGGAAATTAGACTCAAAGTGAGACCCATGTCTTCTGTGGAATTAATTCTCGAAGACATCAGATGGTGTTGCCTTATGCAACATGGGCAAGATTCATCAAAAGACGCGTGAATATTAAACGATTCCTGCAATCAACAGCTGCTTCACCGTTACAGATTCGAAATCTAACTGCAGAACTCGCTGCAATACATGATGTAAACGTTGTAAAACTGACATTACACGATACATGCTTATACATAAAGCCGTCAACCGTACCCTTTATGTTCGAATTAGAATATTGTGTCGAATATGTATATTTCAAGCTGTGTCAGAGTAAAAAAACGTTAGTGAGAGATATAAAGATTTCATAGACATTTTACGTAATAAATTCTTCAAATAATTTAGGACCAAAAAATTAACTTTAAAATCGATATCGATTTTAAAGTTAATGATTTCTGTATTTCAAAGAAGCGGCAAATCTGTCGATAACACACAGATGATTTGCGAAACGGGTCGACAAACAATTGAAATTTGTTTAATATTGTTTATTCACTGGAAGAAAAAGAGTTTGAATTTATTATTAAATTTAACATATTTTGGAAATTTGAAATAAAAATTAATTTTTCACAAGTTATTGTTTCCACATATTATGATTTGATAAGATCCGTGCACTTTAAAATAAGTTATACTCAAAAACCTAAAGATGATATAATTTTGACCGGTACTGTAGGTGCGGGGAAAGGGAATATCCGCGCTTGTGGATAGAAGGAAGGATGGAAGAAAGTTTTGTTTGAAATCTTAAAAAAAAAATTACGAATAAAAAAAATTTTTTTTAATAATATTTATTATAAAAACTAAAAATCTATCGTGGATTTTGCAACGCGTCGCGTGATGAAATTACTTGGAGAAAATTCAGACAGAATGATTGGAAACACTACTTTATTACATTAATAAAAGAATAGGTGATAGATATTAAGATAAAGCTGTTATACCTCCACACACAGCAAGTGTTTTCATCGTGCGTTTTAGCAAATGACCCGTGTATATAATAGCCAATACATAATATATATTAAAACTGAGACGATTGGTCCCCGGTCGCTCATGTTCAGACAAACATACACACACACATATACGCACATCGGTCGCCAAAATGTTTATTTTCTTCAGGTACAGCCGGAGCCCGAAGAGCCTTGTCAAGTCGAAGATGTCATACGGCGACTCATAAATTAATTCGAGCTGCCTATCCGCAGCTGTATCGTACCACAACTCATCCAATAGGTCCTGTATTGTCTCCATTGGCAGATCCACCTGCGGTGCTCTATGTTCATAAATCAAATGTCAAAATGTAATTCTGAAAAAAAAATTAAATATTAGATTCAATATTATACGTTAATAGTATAAATCTATTGGATTCATATCTGTTGGTGCGGAATTCGTATCCGCACCTCGTTTCGCAATTGGACTTCAACGACCGAGATATTATCCAGACCAACTACAAAACACAATACGTGATTATAAAAATATAAGTATAAATATAAGTGTAATATAAATATAATATCAAAATAAAAATATATATATATATAAATGTAAACTACACTACTTACGCCATTTGTTGAGTATGCCACTTCTATTAAATCTTTAATCCTCACCATTTTTGATAGATTTATAGATAGACGTATAGATACACGTATAGATGTTATAGATATACGGACTTGTAATTTTCCAAACTTCCAGTGCACCTATGCCTCTCATGTTTTATTACTCGTTATATATACTACACCTAGTGTATCTTCCTTTCTTTCCAGATATCACTTATTATTTTTCACCGATCTTTCATGGAAACCGAGTATCGGTCCTCGTTTTTTATAACATTTTATTTGTTGACCTTCAATAACGTAGCGATGAAACGATTCCATCGTTTAAAGATGCACTAATATTTTTCATATTTTTTTTCATTTCGAATCTTAGATAGCAACCAGATATCGGTGCCTGTTTCGGCTATTTGTTTTTAACGTTACTTGTAGAAAGTAGATTGTGAAATTGTAAGAGTCTAGACAGATGGCTTTATTTGTTTGGATCTTATTTTTGGACGACCAAAAACCGAAAGAAAACTTTAGAAATTTAGGATAAAGTTAAAATATTTAAGTTATCGCATAGTAGTCCTTCCTGTGACATAGGCGGATTAGAACCCTTACGGAAAAAACACTGAAATATTGAGTGTTTACACTCAAATTTAAGTGTTAACACTTAATTTTGGGAGTTTACTCTTATATTTGGGTGTTATACTCAAATTTTGAGCGTTTGCACTGAAGCTTGAGAATTTACACTCGAACATTGAGTGTGGACACTCAAATATTGAGTATTTATACTCAAAATTGAGTGTATGCTTTAAAGGTTGAGTATGTACACCCAATGATTGAGTGTTTAAACTCAAGTTTGAGTGTGATCAACGATTTTAAATTGTCTGAGCAGTTAGCGACACATTCAGTATCTGTTCGACCACGAGACGTCTCGCGTGTTAATCCTTAAGTAAAGGAATCCTTCTTTTCAAGTTGTACAAATAAGTTGAGTGATTTGTAATTGTGCAATAAGCACATAATTGTTAGTGTCTCACAAGCACTTAAGTATTAGTGTCTCACAAGCATTTAAGTATTGGTGCCTCACAAGCACATAAGTATTGGTGCTTCACAAGCATACAAGTGATAGTGCTACACAAGCACATATATATCGGTGTCTCATAAGCACATAGAGATCAGTGTCTCACATATACATGGATGCGCATCCTCGCTAAGTGAAAGAAAGGCCATTTTACATTCGTTGGATCTCACAAGCACACAATAAGTCATCTCTCGAGCTATACGAACATTCTATATCTGTGCCCTTCCTAGATGAGTTCATAAGATAAGTAATTACATCATAAGATAAGTTCTTACATGCTACTCATTGTTTATATAACAAATAATATATTCTGTACGTTATATGCCGTATTGCGTTCTTATAATAACACTGCTTTCTGCATAATCATTATACTACAATTCATATCAGAATATTATACGTTTCATTCATGTATTTATCACAATACTGTTATGTATTGTGTAATATTTACTAATATTCATTATTATATATGATAAGTTTGAATTACATTTTTAATTACATTTTTTTTAATCGTTTGATTTGCTTACAGCCTTACAATTATGACTAAAACTCTTTCACGTGTCATAAAGTTGATTCAAGTTGAGAGTAAGGGCCTATCCAGACAAACTTGCATAATCGCATAAACGTATGTTTAAAGAAATTGATTGGTCCACAAACAAATGCATAAGGAAATGAACCAATCAATTTCTTTATGCATACGTTTATGCGACTATGCAAGTTTGTCTGGATAGGCCCTAACACTCAAATTGACACTCAAGTTGAGTATCACTCTCAAGTTGAGTGTCACTCTCAAGTTGAGTGTCCGAAATAATACTCAAATTGAGTGTTACTTTGAGTGTCTTTTTGAGTGTTTTTTCCGTAAGGGAATACTATGATGGTTACTGATTACTAATAAATACAATAGAGTTCTTTGTATTCTAACAAAAGTAAAAATGAGATCTTTATTATGCTCGGTAATAAGAAATACATGTACAAAATGCTTGGAAATAGGGTGCGCAGAGACAAAAATTACTACACCAGAGAGAGGCATAGAACAAACAAAAGTACAATAGAGGATGAAGTGATTGACGATATGTCCGAACAATCGATAAGTCGATACATTGCTGCACTCATTGATTTCTCGCGACACTCCCATTACATAAGTTAATCACGAAGCCATTCAGTTCTGTTAATAATTCCGATTCCAGCTCGTAGACGGTTAAACACCTCCTTGGTCAGGATGTCTAATCTAACTGTTCTTCTGACTTGACGTAATTAACCCAAATAACTCCTTCCTCAACTTTCTCTCGGATAAAATGAAAACATACATCAATATGTTTGCTCCGTTTGTGAAACTCAGGATTTTGGACTAACTTTATTATACTTTGGTTATTGATCTTCAACTTGACGTCTTCAATTTTATCTCCCATTGAATTTAGAAGCCCTCTTAGCCAGATCGCTTCTTTAGCACCTTCAGTTACTGTCACATATTCGTCTTCTGTTCGGCACCGGACTTGATGAATATGAATCCACTAGTAGATCTTTGCGTGTCCACGCAGCCGGCATAGTCCGAATCTGTATATCCTTGTAAACGATCACTTCCGGCTTTGTATAGTAGACCATAATCTAATGTTCTTTTAATATATTGCAGAATCTTTTTCACAGTTAGCCAATGCTCTCTGTGGGATTGTTTATATATAAACGACCGTTTACATATATATGACAGGTAATTCTCTTTATTGATTACAACCAGAGGTTTCTCAGTGGAATTATTTGGCGTCTAGAACAGGGCGGATTGGTGTTCTGTTGCGGCTACGTTTTTCCGGCGAGTGGCAGTGGAGCTTGATCAATTTCGCCTTCCGCTTCCTGCGCCTATTTCCTGTGCGCGTAGTTTGTCTGTAGAGGTCGCTGGCAGGGCCCCAGGTGGGCGTATAGAAGGCGTCACCGAGGGAACGTATCTCTGGTCCTGGACTCCTTGAAGAGGGGGTCGTGGTGTCGTGTTGAAAGCGCGTTCACTTGCACTCGCGACAAATACGTTCACTTGTACTTACACTCGCGACTGCGGGTTCAGATGTGCTTGAAGTGCCGATTTTCCCGGGTACCTTGCTATCTCGCTGGTGCTGCTCTAGGCGCACTCGAACAACGGTCCAGCAAGGAGGTGCAAAGGGATTGGCAAAAATACTCCAACCTTCTACGGCGGTGGAGAGCCGTTACAGTCCTGCTTGTCCCCAGGACAGGGAATCACTAATGATCTCGGTTGGGGGTCCGATATATATACCGTCGATATTGAATCTTCGACAGGAGAAAGTCACCGCCTCGTGGCCACCTAGTGGCGGCACCCGAACTAGAATCCGGTGGCTTCTTGAATCTCGACACGAGAAAGTCGTCGTCCGTAGCCACCTGGCGGAGGCGCCCGAACTATCGTTCGGCGGCTCGCTGCGCCGAGCAGCGGCGCATGTGCGGCTGTGTAAACTGTCCGCCACACTCTCTATCTGGCTTGTCAAGGAAACGACTTACATTGGCCACTGCGAATGCAATGTCAGGTCGGCTCACCACGGCCGCATATATTAAGGATTCCACTGCTTGACGATACGGCACTGTTAACATTTCGTCTTTTTCTTCTTTACTAGTTGGGCTCATCTTAGTTTTGCGCGGGCTTCTGCTGGTACTGAGCTTTCTTGACAATCTTTTATGCCGAATTTCTCAACAACCTTCTTCAGATAGCCACGTTGATTTACGAAGATTTCCTTAGTTTCTCGTTTTCTCAAGATCTCTAATCCAATATAGAGATCGGCTGTTCCTACTGTTATCTTGAAGTTTCTCTGAAGGTTCTCTAAAACGATTTTTATTGTCTGTTCTGACTTAGCTGCCAGTAGTCCGTCATCGACATACAGCGCCAACAGAATTTCTTCGCCGTTGACTTCTCCTTGGTAAATGCATTGATCTACTGGATTTGACACAAAGTTGTACTCAGCTAAGAATTTATTAAATCTTTTGTTTCATTGTCGAGGTGACTGTTTTAATCCATATAACTTTAGCAGTCTGCAGCAGCTGCTCTGTCCTGTGTCATCCTTCCGGCAATTCCATATAGATTTCTTCATCCAGTTTGCCGTATAGAAATGCCGTTGTTACATCAAACTGACTCAGCTCGTAATCCTTAAAGGCAGCCATTGCTAACAATGCTCGAATCGACTCGCAACTGACGCAAAAATCTATCTGTAATTGATTCCTTTTCGTTGCAAGAAACCTTTAGCAACGAGCTTGGCTTTATACTTGGCTGCATCACCTTCCTTGTTATGCTTGATTTTAAACGACATTTGGCCTTGATTGCTTTCCGAGTAGGTGGTAGTTCGCATACTTCCTAAGTGTTGTTTTCGGCAAGAGCTTCTAGCTCTTTTTTCACAGCTGTTTGCCACTCTTCATTTGCGTTTCTTGACATAGCTTCAGCACAAGTAGCTGGTTCTTCAAGTTCGCAGCCATATGTTCCTCGGTCTCCACGAACTGAGCTTGATATCTATTCGGAAGTCACAGAGTTGACCGATTACGCAATTTGGCAAATTTTCTTTGAGTGCTCAATTGCAGTTGAGTCTCTTCATCCGAAGGATTGTCACCTTTTGTCGATGATGATTTATCTTCCGTATCGTCTTCGATGATCAAGGGCCATTCCTATTTTCTGCTGCTGCTGATTGCAATTGATGCATCCTTGAATTTGACATTCTTCGAGACGGTGATTTTTCCTGATATAGGATTGTATAGCCTTGTTGTTGAGCCCCTCTCCTTTGTAACCGATTACTCGTTTATCTGCCTTAGCGTCTCACTTGCTTCGTTGTTGAACAGGAACTTGTTCATATGCATCATATCCAAATGTTCGGAGATAATCAAGTTTTGGTCTGTTTCTTGTCCATTTCTCGAAAGGTGTCACGTTTTCTTCTTCTATCGGTATCCTGTTCAATGTGTAAACCGCAGCACACAACCATAGTCGCTTTGGGAGTGCGAGTATATGTAAACTCACTCTTACAGCTTCTACAATTGTCTGGTTGTCACGCTCACTCTTTCCGTTTTGTTCAGGAGAATATCGACCAGTGAGCTGAGTTTCATCCCATTTTCTTGCATATAATCTTGTGACAAACTGTTCGTTGATGTATTCAGTTCCTCGATCCGAACATATTAGGTGTACAACTTAGTCCGTTTTCAAAAGATGGCTCTAGGTGCTATAAATGGTTGACGGCGACAGCTGATTTTTGCTGTATCGTGAAGTGTCAACATCTGTCAACCAAATATTGTTTACAAGCCTTTGAGTTTTGCACAACAAGTTTAATTTTTACTGCGTTGAAAATGTCGAGTTTCGTTCCAAATAAGCACCATTTGCGGGAAGTTTTGATTTTCTGTTTCAATTGGAAGAAAAGTGCAGCTGAAGCGCATCGAATGCTTGTGGAAGTGTATGGTGAATCTGCACCATCGGATAAATCTTGCAGAGAATGGTTTCGACGATTTAAAAGTGGTGATTTTAGTGTTGAAGACAAAAAGCGTTCGGGTCAACCGAAAAAGTTTAAAAATGAAGAATTAGAAACATTACTCGATCAAGATTCGTGTCAAACGCAAAAAGAGCTCGCAAAAACATTGTAAGTTACTCAACAAGCTATTTCAAAACGACTCAAAGCCGCGGGATACATTTTCAAGCAAAAAAACGGACCGAATTAAGTTGTACACCTAATAAATACTTGATAGGTCTACCAAACTTTGCCTTTATGATTGCCACGACTTGTTTAAATTCCTGTAGAACCTCATCAAGAGACACGGTAGTGTTTTGTGCTAAGTCCGCGCAAGCACAAGATAGACACTACCGTGTCTTATTACGCGAGTCGGTCAGTTGAGAGCACTCAATATTTCTGGTTTTCATATATCCGCTCAACGGATCGACTTCTAAGTAGTCTCAATCGATAGAGCGGGGTCGAATTATATAATAAAAGTTTTTATTTTTGGGCTACATGCTCTATAAATCGAGCTATTACGACGCAAAATCCAAATGTGAAAAATATCATTTAAGAAACGTCGTCTTCGTCGTCGTCGTCGACCGTAAAAACGTACTGTTGAGGCATTCGACACAAGATCGCGCTAGTGATGCTCTGGAAGTGTGATCGATCGTATAGTGTGATCGATAATCGATTGTAGTAGTAAGTGACGTCGATAAACGAAAGTTAGGTTATTAGCGACAACGATAGTGAAAAGTAAAGTGAAAAATAGATAGTGAAAAATAGAATAATTTCTATATTATGACAAGGTGCAATAGTGAAAATTAATCTGCATCATGTTCTTTACAAATTATCGGATATGTTAGAGATGAGAAAAAAGTAAGTCTTGAATTTGTGCAAAATTTAGTAAGTGACGGCGATAAACGAAAGTTAAGTTATTAGCGGCGACGATAGTGAAAAATAGCGACTTAAGAAATGAGGTAAGCAAAGAAGTATTCAATTTTATAGTTTATTATTGTATTTTATTATTTTAATATCTTCTTTTATATACAGGATATAAAAATGGTTTCTTTTATATACAAGAAAATGGTTGCATGGCAAGAAATAATGCAGTAAGTAATGTTGATTGCTTACTGCATATCTTGTCTCTCAGCATTTTCATGTATGTATTACATTTCATTTCCTTTAATTATAGTACTTTATGTTATAATTATGTGCACTATTTGGTTTGGAATCGCTGAAAAAAGATAACACAGAAAATATTCGAGATGGTGTATCATCTTTCTCAAAGATGGTCCATTGCAAATGCAAGTTTGGTTTTTTAGGATGATACAACATCTCGAATCTTTTCTGTGTTATCTTCTTTCAGCGATTCCAAACCAAATAGTACACATAACTATAACATAAAGTACTATTATTAAACAAAATGAAATGTAATACATACAGGACGAAAATGCTGAGAGACAAGATAGCATGCAGTAAGCAATCAACATTACTTACTGCATTATTTCTTGCTACACAACTATTTTCATATCTTGTATATAAAATAAACCATTTTTATGTCCTGTAAATAAAAGAAGATATTAAAATAATAAAATAATAAATTATAAAATTGAATAGTTCTTTGCTTACCTCACAATTTTAATTATACTTTTTGAATTATAAAATACTATTACTTATCACATTGTTTCTTGCTACACAACCATTTTCATATCCTATATAGTATTTATAGGATGATACACCATCTCGAATATACATCTCGAATCTTGTCTGTATCATTTCCTTTCAGCAATTCCAAACTACAAAAAATAAAAATCATTCTTATCATATAGCACAATTTTAATAATATAAAATACTATTATTAAATATTTTAAAATCAAAATGAAATATAATGCATAAAGGGTGAAAATGCTGAGAGACAAGATAAAATGCAGTAAACAATCAACATTACTTACCGCATTATTTCTTGTTATTATGTGTATATCATATGTAGTATGTTATCAATATTCTCTAATATATATATATGGTGGCAGCTTTCTCAAAGTTATCCTGATGTTTCTCAAAGATGGCCCATTACAAATGCAAGTTTGGTTTTTTAGGATGATACACCAGCTTGAATCTTTTCTGTGTTATCTTCTTTCAGCGATTTCAAACCAAAGTGCACATAAAGATAGAATTTTTGATACAAAAATGAACTAAATTGTCATTAAATGAAATTTAATAATTTAGTAGTTTAGCTTAATAGTTTAGCAGTATACCCAATTCCATATTTAAAGATATTTCAGTACTTATTAAATCAGAGCAATAACGTATCATCACAAATATTATATATCGCAAACAGATAATTTTAGTAATCAGCATTCCCATAACCAGCAAAATCTCTGTATAAATGAATATCTTCGTTCTAATTGTGATATGTTGTGAACAAATGGAATTTGTGTAATCTCATATGTTGATGGGATAAAATTATATTCTTGTTAAGAAATGTCTATAAAAGTTATGTATATACTAGGTGTGTGAATTAATTTTGAGGGATTTTTTTGATAACTCATACCAAGCGCCTTTAAACGTTTGGAAACTGTTGTGCGATCAACGTTTAGTGATTTAGCAAGTTCATCTTGCGTTTGGCATGAATCTTGATCGAGTAATGATTTTAATTCCTCGTCTTCAAACATTTTTGGTTGACCAGGACGTTTCTTGTCAGTTGTGTCAAAATCACCGCTTCTAAAACGTCGAAACCAATACTCCCAAGTTTTTATCGATGGAGCATGTTCGCCGTAAGTTTCTTGCAGCATTCGATGACTCACAGCAGCACTTTTCTTTGAATGAAACAGGAAAAGAAGAGTTTTCCGCAAATGGTTTTTTGTTGGCTTGAAATTCGACATCTTCAGAATTAAAAACAAATATGTTGTTGATAGCTTTACAAAATAACGCGTAATATAACATTGAACCCTGGTAACACAGATGTTTTTGACAATAATTCCAAAAGTTTCCGATGCGAGGCAGCTTGGTTGCACCATCTATTGTAAATCCCTCAAAATTAATTCACACACCTAGTAAATTATGTTTTATACAACATAATTTTTCCAAGTCTATTATGGACATGTGTTGCATACATTTTTGGACACAATATATGCTTAACACACGCAACTATATTTTTTGTGTTACATAGGAAATCTCCAATCTTCAAATATCTTCATCACTATTACCAGAGAGAAGGATGAGAGTGGTCATGCCCGCGATTTAGGTGCGACCACAATTCGAGACGCCTCTATGTCCATAAAACGTGCACATTGAACTACATAGCCAATGTCTACGAAATTTCTCGATGGGTAACACGCTATGTCCACAGATGATGGTTCTGTTCCGTGCTATGTCTACGGATAATGGTTCTGTTCCGTGCTATGTGCACGAAGTGTCGATAATTTAGGTGCGACCACAATTCGAGACGCCTCTATGTCCATAAAGCGTGCACATTGAACTACATAGCAATGTCTACGAAATTTTTCGATGGGTAACACGCTATGTCCACAGATGATGGTTCTGTTCCGTGCTATGTGCACGAAGTGTCGATAATATAAACCTGTAACCAGAGATAATATGTATATTAGTATTTATACATATAAAGTAAAGAAATTTTTCATTAAATATACATATTTTGCTTATTTATTATTATTCTGAAATAATTGTTATTTTTATCTATATCACAAAACATATAAAATATATGTCTGCAAAATTTAATGAATATTTATGTAAATCTTAATATATTGACATACCTTTATCTTAGCTTATATGGAAAACTTTTAACACTTGGCATGCGGGCAACGTATTTTTACGTTTTTTTGCAGTTTGTCACTGGAGCGCGGGTCACGTAAAAATACGTATTTAGTAGATCTGTGGTGGATACCCGCTAATCGACGGCGAATTATACCCGCATGCCAAGTGTTAATAAACGAACTACATCATTTAATTATTTGGTTCAACAATACTTATCATCCTAACTAGTTTTTCGTTTTAAAAAAAGATCAGGCTCTTAAAAGGCCTATTTGTTTATTTGTATATTTACATTGAGGAGCCACTATCTACTTAATTTAATTTATATTTTAAAATTTAATATATATTTAATATTGTCAATATCACAATTTTTGCAATAAAAAAACGAAAGTTTTGATTTAGTGTAAATATAAATTAATAATAGTATAAATAAATCTTTTTATCTTTAATAATATTTATAAATACTATCTCATCTCTATCTCTCTTCTGTATAAAAGCTTTCTTTATTAAATTCTGTTTCTCATTTATATAATTTTACTATTGAATATTAAAATTAATTTTATATAATGTACAGACAATAAGGACATAAATGCCTTCCACAAGAATTTATGCACATATTGAAATACATATACATATTCCATGTGTATGTGCATATATGTATATATAACTACATATATATATACAAAATAATATAAACGTATTGATATGTGCATGCTTTCATGTGTGAACTTGTAAAGACATTTGTGTCTTGTGTCCCCTTCTGTACATATACATAATACATATTTTATATATAGAGAGATATACAGGGTGACCCATTTTAATCTATGACCCCAAATATTTCCGTTCCCTTGCATTTTACAAAAAAATGTTTCAGATAAAAGTTGTATGGTTTTAAGGGGGCCATAAAACGATTCCATTGGTTTGACCTTGGATAGTCGTTTGAAGGTCACACGAAGGTCACCTTCAATTTCTTAAATTAAAACCACTATTTTTCATTACATATTCTTGTAGCTTATTTTGAGAGCTTTCCAAAACACTATAATAAAGTTATTTTCCATTAAGTATTTGTCGCGTTATGAGGTTTAAAAGTTACGATACTGCCGGCATTAGCATTATCCGAGATGTACCACGTGACGGTCAGATTTACATCTCTTGTGTGTGTGTGTGTGTGTGTGCGCGTGAAGGCGGGTATTTAAAAATGATTAAGTATTTTATTGAAGGTATTCAAAGACACGTCCACCTTGTTGGATACATAAACGCAATCTTTTATGAAAATTGTTACGCACTCTATTAAGAACAGTTGGTGTTATGCTTCTGAACATGTTACGAATACGTTGCTGCATATTTTCAATAGTCGTCGGCTCAGTCTCGTACACTTTTTCTTTAACATATCCCCAGAGAAAAATAAATCCAATGACGTCAGATCCGGAGATCTAGGAGGCTACTCCTGAGTTTGATTACCTAAATCAATCCATTGTCTTCCGAATACATTATTTAAATAGTGAAGAAATATGGACCAATAACTGAGAAAAATGCTATGATATCAAGAGATATCAAGATAGTCCCTGACGTCGCGTGCTCTGTGAGCGAGCGCCCCGTCTTGCGTAAACCACATTCGAATACGTGTCTAAAGATCAACATTTTCTAAAAGAATCGGTAACTAATTTTGCAAAAAAAAATAAATAATTTTGCGCATTAAGGTTTGCTTGAAAGAAATATGGACCAACGTCTAATTTCTCTTGATATCATAGCATTTTTCTCAGTTATTGGTCCATATTTCTTCACTATTTAAATAATGTATTCGGAAGACAATGGATTGATTTAGGTAATCAAACTCAGGCGTGACCTCCTAGATCTCCAGATCTGACGTCATTGGATTTATTTCTCTGGGGATATGTTAAAGAAAAAGTGTACGAGACTGAGCCGACGACTATTGAAAATATGCAGCAACGTATTCGTAACATGTTCAGAAGCATAACACCAACTGTTCTTAATAGAGTGCGTAACAATTTTCATAAAAGATTGCGTTTATGTATCCAGCAAGGTGGACGTGTCTTTGAATACCTTCAATAAAATACTTAATCATTTTTAAATACCCGCCTTCCACACACACACACACACAAGAGATGTAAATCTGACCGTCACGTGGTACATCTCGGATAATGCTAATGCCGGCAGTATCGTAACTTTTAAACCTCATAAGTAAACAAATACTTAATGGAAAATAACTTTTTATTATAGTGTTTTGGAAAGCTCTCAAAATAAGCTACAAGAATATGTAATGAAAAATAATGGTTTCAATTTAAGAAATTAAAGGTGACCTTCATGTGACCTTCAAACGACTATCCAAGGTCAAACCAATAAAATTGTTTTATGACCCCCTTAAAACCATACAACTTTTATCTGAAACATTTTTTTGTAAAATGCAAGGGAACGGAAATATTTGGGGTCATAGATTAAAATGGGTCACCCTGTATATATATATATATATATATATATATATATATATTTTATATAATTTATCTTGCACACATGATTATATACATATTTTCCTATTTTTAAAGTTTATATTTCAATTTGTGTATGTAAATTGAAGTGTTCCAAAGAAGCTCTCTCGCTTTTTTTTATCTAATGTATATAAAGTCTTCCACGTATATGTTATTATTCTCGAAATTAAACTAATATTTCTTATTTTATAAATTTGAAAATAATTGTATTAGATTAATGAGAGTTTACGATTAAAATGATATCAAACATGACATAAATTGGATAATTTTTACAAGGTTAATATAATCAAAGTTTTGATTAGGTATTAATTAAAAATAATCCAATTTATGTCGTGTTTGGTGTCATTTTAATCACAAAAATCTCATTAACCCATTAAAATTATTTTCAAATCGACAAAATACGAAGTAAAAGTTTTAGTTTTTATTTTATTCGATGTTTATACATTTTGCTGGAGAGTCACCGAAAGCCAGAGAGAAAACGAACAAGCAGCAAGCGAGGCCAACATCAAAGAGAGTTCCGAAGTCTCGACGCGAGCCTATCTTAATCTTCAATCTTTCGTACCATATTTCCTTTTACTCTAGAAAATAAAATTTTTATATTTCGCAGTTTATCAATCCAAAAATAATTTTAATGGATTAATGAGACTTTTACGATTAAAATGACACCAAACACGGTATAGATCGAGTAATTTTTAGTTAGATTATAATCAAGATGTTAATTACTTATCTAATTAAAAATTATCCGATCTATACCGTGTTTGGTGTCATTTTAATCGCAAAAATCTCATTAATCCATTACAATTATTTTCGATCCGATAAAATGCGAAATGTAAAAATTTTATTTTCTATAGTAAGAAAAAATATGATACAAAAGATTGGAGATTAAGATAGGCTCGCGACGAGACTTCGGAACTCTCTTTGATGTCGATCATCTCGCTTGCTCTTTACTCGTTCTCGCTCTCGCTTTCCTCGCGCTCCAGCGACGAGGATTTTAAAGAGCTCGCTTATCTATGAGAAGTAAACATGGAATAAAATAAAACCTAAAGAGATTAGTTTGTAATTTTAATCGCAAATATTTTATTAATGCAATGAAATTATTTTTTAAACCAATATATGTATATATATATATATATATATAGGATGTATATAGCTCGCTTATCTATATATGTATGTATGTATGGAATAAAATAAAACTTAGTATAGAACATTTAATTTCGCATTTTATTGATTTGAAAATAATTTTAATGGATTAATGACATTTTCACGATTAAAATGACACCAAACATGACATAAATCGGATTACTTTTAATTAAATATGTATGGTTAATCTAGTTAAAAATTATCTGATTTATATCCCCAGTGAGAAATGACCATCAAATCGATATCAAATTGATATCGATCGATGCAATTTACATCAATTCGACGTCAATTCGATGTCGACTCGATAGATCTCTTCTCACTGGATTGTGCTTATTAGTTTGTAATTTTAATCGCAAATATCTTATTAATGCAATGAAATTATTTTTAAACCAATATATATATATATATATACAGGGTGTCCCATTATAAAACATCCAGTCGAATATTTCCGAATGTAAGCATGGGGAAAAATTTTTCAGACAAAAGTTATTTGGTTTCGAGGGGCCCATAAGATGATACCATTGGTTTGACCTTGAAGAATTATTTGAAAGTTACATGAAAGTCACCTCAATTTTTTTAAATGGCATTCCCTATTTTTTATTACATATTCTTGTAGCTGACCTCGAGAGCTTTCCAAAACACTATAATAAAGTATTTTTTCATGAAGTATTTTCCGAGTTATAAAGCTTGAAATAATTTCTTAATTTTACATAAACTGTAAAATATCTCGTAAAATATTTACTTTTCGATGACCTTATCTCAATACTTTTATGCACAGAATAATGAGAAGAATCAATTGGTGTAAAGAAAACACATAGTTGTTTTTAAGAAAAAATATGTAATTGTTAGTTACAAATTGCATATTTTTTCTTAAAAACAACTGTGTTTTCTTGACACCAATTGGTTCCTCTCATTATTCTGTGCATAAAAGTATTGAGGTAAGGTCATCGAAAAGTAAATATTTTACGAGATATTTTACAGTTTATGTAAAATTATGAAATTATTTCAAGCTTTTTATAACTCGGAAAATACTTAATAAAAAAATACTTTATTATAGTGTTTTGGAAAGCTCTTGAAGTCAGCTACAAGAATATGTAATAAAAAATAGGGGATGCCATTTAAAAAAATTGAGGTGACTTTCATGTAACTTTCAAATAATTCTTCAAGGTCAAACCAATGGTACCATCTTATGGGCCCCTTCGAAACCAAATAACTTTTGTCTGAAAAATTTTTCTCTCCCGGGCTTGGTTTTCGAAATATTCGACTGGATGTTTTATAATGGGACACCCTGTATATATATATATATATATATATATATATATATGTATATAGTATGTATGTATGTACGTATACAAATTTATAATGCGAAGATACGTCTGCGTCTTCTTCTAGCTGGCCGTGCGCCGAGCGCACACGTACACGGCTTTTTCCTTGTGTGCGTGATGTAGCGCGCACACGAGGAAAAGCCGTGTACGTGTGCGCTGGCTAGCTAGAAGAACGCAGACGTATCTTCCGTCTTCTTCTCTTCCTCTCGCTATAGCTGACACGCTTGGCGATCGAGATCGAGAATTATACTTCTTGCAAGGAGACGGTCGAGCTTTTCACTTGGAATTTAGTTGAATATCATATATGTTTTTTTATACTCTTCCTACTAATATACCAATATATTTACTTTCTTTCAACGTGTCTTTAAATAATTTATGCAATACATTAAAATTAAACCTATATTAATATCATTAAAACAATAATCCACGCTCGATATAAACAAAATCAAATTGCATGAGAAATAAGAAGGCCACTAGAAGCATCAATCGAGCCTAAAGGATGTTATAACAAAAAATATATAAATTAAATCGCTCAAGTTTTATTCAAACTAAAACATATAAAACAAATTGAACGTTTCGAACAGTAGTCATAAGGACTGTTAATACGAAACGTTCAATTTGTTTTATATGTTTTAGTTTGAATAAAACTTGAGCGATTTAATTTATATATTTTTTGTTATAACATCCTTTAGGCTCGATTGATGCTTCTAGTGGCCTTCTTATTTCTCATGCAATTTGATAGATTACATTACATGACTTAACTTTTATTTTTAACATGTATAGTCTTAAATTAATTATTGCATAAATTATTTAAAGACTTTCAAAAAAAAAAATTCCAACATAACATATTTATCGAGATCTCCAGCGTTCTAGCCGCGTCGACTTACTAACACGACCACGCTTATTGCTTTAAAAGTAGTTTTATCGAATCGGTAGATTACGACACAATAAACTTTTAACTAAGATATGGTCATTATTGTACCATGTTTAGGAGGAGTATCAGTTATGTAACCTTTTACCCCCTTACTAATTTACATGGTACAATAACTGTACCATTATTTTTTTAAAAAGAAAAAATGTATAAATCTTTTCTTCGCCAGTGATAGTAAATTCAAGGGATAAAAGGCAGTAATTGTACCATGTATTATATTAGTTAAAGGTTTATTGTGTGTTACGTTTACCTTAGATTTAGGTCCTTTTCAAGAATATCTATAAATATGTTATGTTGGAATAATACAATTTGAAACAAAATAGTACAAGAATAAATTTAAGACTTACATGTTAAAAATAAAAGTTAAGTCATGTACGTAATCTACCGATTCGATAAACCTACTTTTAAAGCAATAAGCGTGGTCGTGTTAGTAAGTCGAGCGGCTAGAACGCTGGAGATCTCGAGTTCGAAACCTTTCTTTTTTTCTATTTTTTTTTTTTATGTCTTTAAATAATTTATGCAATATATTAAATTAAACCTATATTAATCTTTAAAAAATATTATATAAATATAATTTTTTTAATGATATTAATATAGGTTTAATTTTAATGTATTGCATAAATTATTTAAAGACACGTTGAAAGAAAGTAAATATATTGGTATATTAGTAGGAAGAGTATAAAAAAACATATATGATATTCAACTAAATTCCAAGTGAAAAGCTCGACCGTCTCCTTGCAAGAAGTATAATTCTCGATCTCGATCGCCAAGCGTGTCAGCTATAGCGAGAGGAAGAGAAGAAGACGGAAGATACGTCTGCGTTCTTCTAGCTAGCCAGCGCACACGTACACGGCTTTTCCTCGTGTGCGCGCTACATCACGCACACAAGGAAAAAGCCGTGTACGTGTGCGCTGGCTAGCTAGAAGAACGCAGACGTATCTTCCGTCTTCTTCTCTTCCTCTCGCTATAGCTGACACGCTTGGCGATCGAGATCGAGAATTATACTTCTTGCAAGGAGACGGTCGAGCTTTTCACTTGGAATTTAGTTGAATATCATATATGTTTTTTTATACTCTTCCTACTAATATACCAATATATTTACTTTCTTTCAACGTGTCTTTAAATAATTTATGCAATACATTAAAATTAAACGGTATATTAATATCATTAAAAAAATTATATTTATATAATATTTTTTAAGGATTAATATAGGTTTAATTTAATATATTGCATAAATTATTTAAAGACATGAAAAAAAAAAATAGAAAAAAAGAAAGGTTTCGAACTCGAGATCTCCAGCGTTCTAGCCGCTCGACTTACTAACACGACCACGCTTATTGCTTTAAAAGTAGGTTTATCGAATCGGTAGATTACGTACATGACTTAACTTTTATTTTTAACATGTAAGTCTTAAATTTATTCTTGTACTATTTTGCGCTTTCAAATTGTATTATTCCAACATAACATATTTATAGATATTCTTGAAAAGGACCTAAATCTAAGGTCGAAACGTCGACGACACAATAAACGTTTAACTAAGATATCATTGTTGCCAGTTTGGAGTCAGTTACTGCCTTTTATCCCTTGAATTTACTATCACTGGCGAAGAAAAGATTTATACATTTTTTATTTTTAAAAAAATAATGGTACGAGTTATTGTACCATGTATTATATTAGTAAGAGGGGTATCAATATGTTACATAACTGATACTCCTTCTACTAATATAATACATGGTACAATAACTTGTACCATTATTTTTGCGGAAATAAAAGTAAAGTCATGTACGTAATCTACCGATTCGATAAACCTACTTTTAAAGCAATAAGCGTGGTCGTGTTAGTAAGTCGAGCGGCTAGAACGCTGGAGATCTCGAGTTCGAAACCTTTCTTTTTTTCTATTTTTTTTTTTTCGCAGTTTTAAATAATTTATGCAATATATTAAATTAAACCTATATTAATACTTAAAAAATATTATAGAAATAATTTTTTTGGGAATCCCTCAAATTGCATGAGAAATAAGAAGGCCACTAGAAGCATCAATCGAGCCTAAAGGATGTTATAACAAAAAATATATAAATTAAATCGCTCAAGTTTTATTCAAACTAAAACATATAAAACAAATTGAACGTTTCGACTACACTGTTAGTCGAAACGTTCAATTTGTTTTATATGTTTTAGTTTGAATAAAACTTGAGCGATTTAATTTATATATTTTTTGTTATAACATCCTTTAGGCTCGATTGATGCTTCTAGTGGCCTTCTTATTTCTCATGCAATTTGATTTTGTTTATATCGAGCGTGGATTATTGTTTTAATATATTAATATAGGTTTAATTTTAATGTATTGCATAAATTATTTAAAGACACGTTGAAAGAAAGTAAATATATTGGTATATTAGTAGGAAGAGTATAAAAAAACATATATGATATTCAACTAAATTCCAAGTGAAAAGCTCGACCGTCTCCTTGCAAGAAGTATAATTCTCGATCTCGATCGCCAAGCGTGTCAGCTATAGCGAGAGGAAGAGAAGAAGACGGAAGATACGTCTGCGTTCTTCTAGCTAGCCAGCGCACACGTACACGGCTTTTCCTCGTGTGCGCGCTACATCACGCACACAAGGAAAAAGCCGTGTACGTGTGCGCTCGGCGCACGGCCAGCTAGAAGAAGACGCAGACGTATCTTCGCATTATAAATTTGTATAGCTACAACTTCTTTAATGCTAGAAAATGTACAACGTAACTTTCGCTGTATATATACAGGGTGTCCCATTATAAAACATCCAGTCGAATATTTCGAAAACCAAGCCCGGGAGAGAAAAATTTGATAGACAAAAGTTATTTGGTTTCGAGGGGCCCATAAGATGATACCATTGGTTTGACCTTGAAGAATTATTTGAAAGTTACATGAAAGTCACCTCAATTTTTTTAAATGGCATCCCCTATTTTTTATTACATATTCTTGTAGCTGACTTCAAGAGCTTTCCAAAACACTATAATAAAGTATTTTTTTATTAAGTATTTTCCGAGTTATAAAGCTTGAAATAATTTCATAATTTTACATAAACTGTAAAATATCTCGTAAAATATTTACTTTTCGATGACCTTACCTCAATACTTTTATGCACAGAATAATGAGAGGAACCAATTGGTGTCAAGAAAACACAGTTGTTTTTAAGAAAAAATATGCAATTTGTAACTAACAATTACATATTTTTTCTTAAAAACAACTATGTGTTTTCTTTACACCAATTGATTCCTCTCATTATTCTGTGCATAAAAGTATTGAGATAAGGTCATCGAAAAGTAAATATTTTACGAGATATTTTACAGTTTATGTAAAATTAAGAAATTATTTCAAGCTTTATAACTCGGAAAATACTTCATGAAAAAATACAATAAAAAATAGGTTATTATAGTGTTTTGGAAAGCTCTCGAGGTCAGCTACAAGAATATGTAATAAAAAATAGGGAATGCCATTTAAAAAAATTGAGGTGACTTTCATGTAACTTTCAAATAATTCTTCAAGGTCAAACCAATGGTATCATCTTATGGGCCCCTCGAAACCAAATAACTTTTGTCTGAAAAATTTTTCTCTCCCGGGCTTGGTTTTCGAAATATTCGACTGGATGTTTTATAATGGGACACCCTGTATATATATATACATATATATTGGTTTAAAAATAATTTCATTGCATTAATAAGATATTTGCGATTAAAATTACAAACTAATAAGCACAATCCAGTGAGAAGAGATCTATCGAGTCGACATCGAATTGACGTCGAATTGATGTAAATTGCATCGATCGATATCAATTTGATATCGATTTGATGGTCATTTCTCACTGGGGATATAAATTGGATAATTTTTAACTAGATTAACCATACATATTTAATTAAAAGTAATCCGATTTATGTCATGTTTGGTGTCATTTTAATCGTGAAAATGTCATTAATCCATTAAAATTATTTTCAAATCAATAAAATGCGAAATAAATGTTCTAGGTTTTATTTTATTCCATGTTTACTTTTCATAGATAATGTTTGGTGCATTTTAATCGTGAAAATGTCATTAATCCATTAAAATTATTTTCAAATTAATAAAATGCGAAATAAATGTTCTAGGTTTTATTTTATTCCATGTTTACTTCTCATAGATAAGCGAGCTCTTTAAAATCCTCGTCGCTGGAGCGCGAGGAAAGCGAGAGCGAGAACGAGTAAAGAGCAAGCGAGATGATCGACATCAAAGAGAGTTCCGAAGTCTCGTCGCGAGCCTATCTTAATCTCCAATCTTTTGTATCATATTTTTTCTTACTATAGAAAATAAAATTTTTACATTTCGCATTTTATCGGATCGAAAATAATTGTAATGGATTAATGAGATTTTTGCGATTAAAATGACACCAAACACGGTATAGATCGGATAATTTTTAATTAGATAAGTAATTAACATCTTGATTATAATCTAACTAAAAATTACTCGATCTATACCGTGTTTGGTGTCATTTTAATCGTAAAAGTCTCATTAATCCATTAAAATTATTTTTGGATTGATAAACTGCGAAATATAAAAATTTTATTTTCTAGAGTAAAAGGAAATATGGTACGAAAGATTGAAGATTAAGATAGGCTCGCGTCGAGACTTCGGAACTCTCTTTGATGTTGGCCTCGCTTGCTGCTTGTTCGTTTTCTCTCTGGCTTTCGGTGACTCTCCAGCAAAATGTATAAACATCGAATAAAATAAAAACTAAAACTTTTACTTCGTATTTTGTCGATTTGAAAATAATTTTAATGGGTTAATGAGATTTTTGTGATTAAAATGACACCAAACACGACATAAATTGGATTATTTTTAATTAATACCTAATCAAAACTTTGATTATATTAAGCTTGTAAAAAATTATCGAATTTATGTCATGTTTGATATCATTTTAATCGTAAAACTCTCATTAATCTAATACAATTATTTTCAAATTTATAAAATAAGAAATATTAGTTTAATTTCGAGAATAATAACATATACGTGGAAGACTTTATATACATTAGATAAAAAAAAGCGAGAGAGCTTCTTTGGAACACTTCAATTTACATACACAAATTGAAATATAAACTTTAAAAATAGGAAAATATGTATATAATCATGTGTGCAAGATAAATTATATAAAATAATATATATATATATATATATATATATATACAGGGTGACCCATTTTAATCTATGACCCCAAATATTTCCGTTCCCTTGCATTTTACAAAAAAATGTTTCAGATAAAAGTTGTATGGTTTTAAGGGGGTCATAAAACAATTTTATTGGTTTGACCTTGGATAGTCGTTTGAAGGTCACATGAAGGTCACCTTTAATTTCTTAAATTGAAACCATTATTTTTCATTACATATTCTTGTAGCTTATTTTGAGAGCTTTCCAAAACACTATAATAAAGTTATTTTCCATTAAGTATTTGTCGCGTTATGAGGTTTAAAAGTTACGATACTGCCGGCATTAGCATTATCCGAGATGTACCACGTGACGGTCAGATTTACATCTCTTGTGTGTGTGTGTGTGTGTGTGTGTGTGTGTGTGTGCGTGTGTGTGTGAAGGCGGGTATTTAAAAATGATTAAGTATTTTATTGAAGGTATTCAAAGACACGTCCACCTTGCTGGATACATAAACGCAATCTTTTATGAAAATTGTTACGCACTCTATTAAGAACAGTTGGTGTTATGCTTCTGAACATGTTACGAATACGTTGCTGCATATTTTCAATAGTCGTCGGCTCAGTCTCGTACACTTTTTCTTTAACATATCCCCAGAGAAATAAATCCAATGACGTCAGATCCGGAGATCTAGGAGGTCACTCCTGAGTTTGATTACCTAAATCAATCCATTGTCTTCCGAATACATTATTTAAATAGTGAAGAAATATGGACCAATAACTGAGAAAAATGCTATGATATCAAGAGAAATTAGACGTTGGTCCATATTTCTTTCAAGCAAACCTTAATGCGCAAAATTATTTATTTTTTTTTGCAAAATTAGTTACCGATTCTTTTAGAAAATGTTGATCTTTAGACACGTATTCGAATGTGGTTTACGCAAGACGGGGCGCTCGCTCACAGAGCACGCGACGTCAGGGACTATCTTGATATCTCTTGATATCATAGCATTTTTCTCAGTTATTGGTCCATATTTCTTCACTATTTAAATAATGTATTCGGAAGACAATGGATTGATTTAGGTAATCAAACTCAGGAGTGGCCTCCTAGATCTCCGGATCTGACGTCATTGGATTTATTTTTCTCTGGGGATATGTTAAAGAAAAAGTGTACGAGACTGAGCCGACGACTATTGAAAATATGCAGCAACGTATTCGTAACATGTTCAGAAGCATAACACCAACTGTTCTTAATAGAGTGCGTAACAATTTTCATAAAAGATTGCGTTTATGTATCCAACAAGGTGGACGTGTCTTTGAATACCTTCAATAAAATACTTAATCATTTTTAAATACCCGCCTTCACGCGCACACACACACACACACACACACACACAAGAGATGTAAATCTGACCGTCACGTGGTACATCTCGGATAATGCTAATGCCGGCAGTATCGTAACTTTTAAACCTCATAACGCGACAAATACTTAATGGAAAATAACTTTATTATAGTGTTTTGGAAAGCTCTCAAAATAAGCTACAAGAATATGTAATGAAAAATAGTGGTTTTAATTTAAGAAATTGAAGGTGACCTTCGTGTGACCTTCAAACGACTATCCAAGGTCAAACCAATGGAATCGTTTTATGGCCCCCTTAAAACCATACAACTTTTATCTGAAACATTTTTTTGTAAAATGCAAGGGAACGGAAATATTTGGGGTCATAGATTAAAATGGGTCACCCTGTATATATATATATATATATATATATATATATAAAATATGTATTATGTATATGTACAGAAGGGGACACAAGACACAAATGTCTTTACAAGTTCACACATGAAAGCATGCACATATCAATACGTTTATATTATTTTGTATATATATATGTAGTTATATATACATATATGCACATACACATGGAATATGTATATGTATTTCAATATGTGCATAAATTCTTGTGGAAGGCATTTATGTCCTTATTGTCTGTACATTATATAAAATTAATTTTAATATTCAATAGTAAAATTATATGAATGAGAAACAGAATTTAATAAAGAAAGCTTTTATACAGAAGAGAGATAGAGAGAGAGAGAGAGAGAGAGAGAGAGAGAAAGAGAGGGAGGGAGAGGAAAGGATATATATGTATTTATAAATATTATTAAAGATAAAAAGATTTATTTATACTATTATTAATTTATATTTACACTAAATCAAAACTTTCGTTTTTTTATTGCAAAAATTGTGATATTGACAATATTAAATATATATTAAATTTTGCAGACATATATTTTATATGTTTTGTGATATAGATAAAAATAACAATTATTTCAGAATAATAATGAATAAGCAAAATATGTATATTTAATGAAAAATTTCTTTATTTTATATGTATAAATACTAATATACATATTATCTCTGGTTACAGGTTTATATTATCGACACTTCGTGCACATAGCACGGAACAGAACCATCATCTGTGGACATAGCGTGTTACCCATCGAAAAATTTCGTAGACATTTATATGTATAAATGCACTTAATATACATATTATCTCTGGTTACAGGTTTATATTATCGACACTTCGTGTGCACATAGCACGGAACAGAACCATCATCTGTGGACATAGCGTGTTACCCATCGAGAAATTTCGTAGACATTGGCTATGTAGTTCAATGTGCACGTTTTATGGACATAGAGGCGTCTCGAATTGTGGTCGCACCTAAATCGCGGGCATGACCACTCTCATCCTTCTCTCTGTTTATATCTACAATATTCCTTTCATCTTCTAAATTTAAATCAATTCTACGATCTAAAGCTTCTGAAATAACAAAATTTTGTGCTATTTCGCGAATTAATCGTTGGCTGTTTTCAAATAATGTATGAATTAAAATATCACGAGATTGGAAAAAAGCATTAAAATTATTAAAACAATTTAAGGAATATTTTAAAAAGAAAAAATATGCTTTAATTACATTATCATTTAGCTGACTTAATAAAACTTCCGCAGATTTTAATTTATCTTCTACTACAGCCAAAAGAAAATAATTTTTTAAAATTTCCCAATTATCTAATAATCGTACAACGCATTTATGTAATACTAACCACCGAGTATTTGACAACTTTAAAATCTTATTTCTTTCCACATTGAAGAAATCTTGAAATTCACCCAAAACTGCACATCTTTTTGCACTACCTGAGATATAATAACTAACTCCTCGAATTAAATTTTCGCACAATTCTGGAAGTTTTTCGCAAGCTTTACTTGCTACAAACGCGGATGAATGGCAAATACAATTTAACATAACAAGACCCGGTGATTCTAATTTTAATCGTGACATGAAAAAATTATTGCATCCAATCATTACAGATGCATTATCACTTGCCATTCCGATATATTTTTTAAAGAAATTTCTTTTTTTTCAAATGTACTTTTAAAAGTTTCAAAAAGTTTGTTCGCGAAACAATCTGTTGCGTCTACAGATAATAAATCTAACAATTATGTAACTACTTTTTTAGTTACAGGCGAAACATATTTAACAAGAATACACAGAAGTTTTTTATCCGAAATATCTGTGCTTTCATCTATTAATATAGAAAATCTACAATTTTGTATATTTTTAATAATTTTTTCAACTTCGCGTTTTGCAAGAACTTGTGTCACTACTTTTGAACATTTATCTCGTGCTAATGAAAGATCTGACACAATTTCAGGGTTCATACAGATATCTTTTATTAGTGGAATAAAATGATCTGCGGAATAAAAAGCAATGTTGTGCTCTGCAAAAAATGCTGCTAATTTTATTTCGGCGCGTTTGACTTTATCTTTATGTAAAAGAGTTACTGTACTATTAGCAGCATCTGATAAATCAATATCTAATTTTTTTGAATCTATTTGTTTTCTATGTTGGACCGTTTGTGAATGTTCAATTAAATTAGATTTGCAACATCTGATAGTTTTATTGCATGCAATACACAAAGCTTTCTCCTCAGTAGGATGTCGAGTCAACCATCTTTGGAAATTGTCTTCATCTGGCCAAGATGACTGAAATTTCCCAACTCTTGCTTTTTTAATTGTTGCTTCCATTATTATTGTAATAAATAAAAGCTTTACCTTTATTTATGTCTTCTTAACCTCTTCCTGTCAAACGTCCCGCGCAAACGTCCTGGACACAACATGTAACGGCACTGCACCGCCATCGCCGCACAACCGCAAAGCCACATTTACGTCACGCAGCCGGTCCCTAATCGGAACACTGATCGCGAACCTTGGAGAAGGGGCGGAGCAGGTGAGCTTCGCTACTTGCGAATTCCAAGCCGGCACTTGTCGCCGGACGGACAAGTCAGTCAGTCGAAACCAAATCTGTCGAGTCGAGAATAACTCTGTCGTGTCGAAACCAAATCTGTCGTGTCGAAAATAAATCTGTCGTGTTGAAAGGAAGTCTGTCGTGTCGAGAACAAACTCGTCGAGTCGAGAATAAACCTGTCGTGTCGAAAAGAAGAGCGTTGTGTCGAACTTATAAATCAGTCGCGGCGTTGTCGAGAGTGTCGTGTCGAACACATAATTGTATCGTCGGAACTTTGTATCATTTACTCTGTATATGATTTAAGTACATTATATCTATTTCTACTTTACGTGTGTGTGTGCCGTTTCTTTGCCACCCTGATCGTAAAAAGAAAAACTCGGTACAAATAGTTTATAACCCAGTCCGGAGTATTTCAACTCAGAAGTGGGATAGACAAATACGCAGTCGATACCAAGTAGTAGTTTTCAGTAAAATTTTCTGAGCAATATTTTTTCTGCAAGTATGGGAGTAGTTTTTTTAAGGATTGGTTACTTAAAATAATCCCTATTTGAAATGGAAGAAGAACATGATGGGATCCAACTCTCAATTGACTCATTAAATCAGTTATATCATTTAAAACTTTATTTTGAAGTTCCAAGTGTGTGCCATAAGCACACTTTAATTCATTGGGAACAAATTTAATTTTGCTGTTGAACACATCAAACCAGTCATTGACTAATTGAAAAATTCTAGCACAATCCATATAATTATTAAATGAGTGTTTATTGCCTTCTCCTTCAACATAGAATTCAAAAAATCCTTGGTCTCCACAGTACTCTATTGCCTTCGAAGTCTTGTTAGAAAATAGTTGAACTGCTAGTTTTAGTTTTTGTCTTTCAGTACTTTGCATCTAAATGTATTTTATCTAGTTTGTGAATGATATTCAACTCACTTTTATTAAGCAATAATAATTTTTCTACGTACTTTCTACGTAATTTTGTGGCTCGTGAAAGGCAATTTCCTCACTATATTTATTTTGAATACAGACGAGCATTATTACTATTAAGTTTTTTCTACGTACATTTTGCTAAAAAATTTTTCATTGAGGTAAAATTCACTATCTACATAGTTATTCCTAATTAATTTGATTAGGTGAGGGGGATCCGCAAAAACGAATACTTTTAGTGTTGGATCTACAGGATGAACAAAAAAAACAGTTTTGATCTTCATTGATTCCAACCTTTAGATCAGACCATACTTTTGTATTGGTTGGACCTAAATCAGTTGTTACGCCGACAACAATGAATCCCGCATTGTATAGCTGTGTAATAGTATCCATTATAACTGGTACCGTAAGAGCTTTATCAAAATGAAAATATATCGGCTTCTTCCATTTACTGAATAAACCTCGCACCATCCCAACTTGTACTGTTTTATTTGATCCAACTCTCTTTTCTTCTTTACGATCAATTTAAATGTTTTGAGAAATATACAATTCGTCAAAATATATTACACATAACTTTGCATAGTCTTTCATTTCTTTAGCTTTAACTTTTATAACTTGCACCACTGAATCAACGATTTCTTCTTGAACTTTTACTTTTACTGCCCATCTTCTCAGAGTACTTAAATCAGGTAAAGGATAATTTTTTTTTTTTAGATAACGGTAAGTTTTGGGACTAACGCTACGCAGAGCAATTGCACTTGCAATATCTTTTGTTGACCATTTTACTTTGCTTGCATTTGAATGAGAGTTTTTTTATTTGTCCAGATGTAAATATAGGACTTAATATCTCATGAACTTTTGTTTTTATTTGCTTTGAAAAATTTTTTTATGCAACTTTCAATTTTTTATTTAATTTTATAATTTCATCCTTCAATAACAAAATTTTTTTAAGATATTTAGTTGATTGATGGACAGTTTTGTTATTTATGGTACTTTCAGTCGAAGCAGGCTCTGTCTGTTTATGATAATTATGATCGATTAATTTAGGATAAGTTAAAGACTCCTTCATACGAGGTAGAATAGTAGGTAGAATAGTAGTTGGCTCATCTTGCACATAGTCATGACTGATTTTATTACCTATTTTGCCGAAAACTCTATCACTGTAAATTATTAATTACAATTTTAATTAGTAGAAATATTGAGAAAATTTAAGTGATTACTTTCTTTAATTAAAAGATAATATAAAATTAATTATAAAGATAAGGTAGAATGATTTACCTGAGTTACAGGTTACTTATACAAGAGTTTTCTTGCTGAACAGGTAAATGTTTTGAAGTAGAGTTACTGTTCGAACAAATTCTTTTCAGAGGCAACACAATGTATTTTCATCATTGGCTTTGCGTTTGCATTGACTGACAGAACTGTAAACAAAACATCATAACATTAAATATTCAATTTATCTTTCCATAGCCTAATATTGATAAATTCTTACCATATTTCAGAATTATCAGAAGATAAATTTTCTGTGAGTACTGCAATGGCAAAATTTAATTTCAATACCGGTGGTTTACCAGGTTCATTTAAATATTTTGTATCCAAAAAACATTTTGGCAAAAAATGATTTGAACATATTCGAGCTTTAAATTATTCAATAAAATAAAAAACGACCTCATAATAAATTATAATTAATCTACAAAATAAATGTTAATACAATAGACGTACGGTCTAGGAGGTTAGAAAACCTATCTCCAGCATTACAGGCTTCGATCCATTTACTTCTCAACTCATCATCTTTAGGAAAAGTGAAAAACTTAATGTGAGATCTACCACTCACATTTTTACAACATTCTACTATGCACCTAGGCATTTTTACTAATTTTTATGCACAGACTAAAATGTAAACACTGCACTTTTCGCGAGTTCATTTAAACATGCGCGCACAAATATAGCGGTGTTTTGGCACTGCGCAGAAGAGGTCGAATTTTCGTTCACGGTATGCACACACCTTGTTATTTTTACATCATGATCTGTCTCATGGAGCGTATTTATGGCGCAGATATTAATGAGTCAATTGCAATGACTTTTACAAAACTCTTTTTTAGGTTGCATTCTAAAACATCTTTTTGAGGAAAATTTTACTCAATACTCTATAGCTCACGTCACATATACTATAGAGTATTGAGTAAAATTTTCCTCAAATAAGACGTTTTGGAATTCAACCTTAAAACTGATACTCAAAAGATCTTGTGATTGGCTTATTGTGCTAAGACTCCATGTACACTGCCCGAATTCGATTTGTTCCGCGACCCCTTTCCGCGGGGCAAGGGGAATATGAAGAATATCCGTGGCGCCATCAAGCGGCGGCGACTAACCGCCCTCGATTTATCGACTTAATTATCGACCGCTAGATAACATGGGTTAATAATACGCGACTTTTTCTTACAAAAATAAATAAATGTATATATATGTATACATCTCATCTTATTTATTTATTTTTGTAAGAAAAAGTCGCGTATTATTAATCCATGTTATCTAGCGGTCGATAATTAGGTCGATAAATCGAGGGTGGTTAGTCGCCGCCGCTTGATGGCGCCACGGATGTTCTCCATATTCCCCTTTCCCCGCGGAAAGGGGTCAAGGAACAAATCGAATTCGGTGACTGTACATACGCGGAATTTCGCGCTGTTCCACGTATGTACATGGAGTCTTAACATTAATCATTACGGCCTGTCCTACAATGAGTCGTTAGTCGTAAGTCGTAAGTGAATAGACCAATCATATTCGATTATTCTTTTTTAAATTCAACTATGATTGGTTTATTCGTTTACGACTTGCGACTAACGACCTATTGTAGAAGGTCTACGTCAGAATAAATACGTCCCATGGGATGTACAGTCGATGAAATTTTCAGCGTGACATTTTAAACACATACATTCATACATGTAAAAATAAATGTGCCTAATACCATTAAAATGTTGGACTCTGAGTTAGCATTAATTAATTTAATAAAATATTTAAAAATAAAAAAAATTTACAAGTGCTGGAAAAGAACTTTATGCAAAGAAAGTATTCAATAAAAATTTAAAATATTAATTTAAAATATTTAAAGTTTATGAATTAATGAGAGCGGAAGAGAAAATAGAAACTCTCAAATTAAATATAATGTTCAAAGATTTTGGGTTAGTATTGGCTTTTGACTATATACAATATCTATAGACTGTTAGTTAGCCTTTATCTCTATTCTATGAAGAATAGAGATAAAGAGGCCACACTCTTATGAGCGTTTGTTGAAAAAACACGACCAAAAGTGGTTCCATGAGTTAGTGTCAAAATCTGTGAGAGATATTGCTTCGGTTCCTTAGCCATCTCACGTACATTGTTCGCACATATGTGTCAGTCATGCCATCTACCTGGACGCAATCGTACCCCTACTATTTTAAAGCCATACGATGCATGCGATTGAAGCATCATGTATCTGTAACGTATTAACTCTATACAGGGTGTTCCAGATCAACCGGAGGTTCTTGAAGGAGTGGATAGATCTCGATAATGTGAGTAAAAAATGTCCTTACAAGAAAGTTGTGAGATCAATAGTTTTTGAATAAAACGCATTAGAAGTTAACCAACCACGGGGCCCGCATTTCGCGCCGTCAGGAGCGGCGCGGCATGAACCATTCTCGTTTGAAATACATTCTGCCACATCAATTACTCGTAATTGTTTTCATTTGTTTTCCATCGTTTTTGCTACTGATGTTGCTACTGATTTTTGGAAATATCCGAAGCGGCATCAACGAAGAATCTTAACTCGAAGAGTTTTAAATTGTCAAAGTATGTATGCATTGATCCCCAATTTTAAAGAATCTTCTATGGAAATATTTCTGTTTACAGAAATATTACAGTCATAAAAGTATAATTCGAATTGTAATATTAATAATTATTTATAGCAATTTATCTTACACCATATTATAATTCAAATACTACTATTATGAATAAATAATCGAGAAAAGATTGATTCATACAACTTACACTCGCGGCGGAAATAAAATTTTTTTCAAAGTTTTTTCATTACATAGTATTTTCTTTTCAACTATTTAATTACTGGTATAAAGAGAAACTGTAAGCTGTAACTGAAAATTGTACATTATTTTCAATCTGTCATTGTAAATGTAAGTTTTTTCGTTCCGTTTCTTTTCCGTTATAACATAAAATAAATAATTATAATGAAATGTTTCATCAAGAAATAATTCTTTATTCGATAATTATCTTATAATAACTTCAGACTTATTTATTACAAGAATTTAAACTTAACGCAAATTTTTTATTATCGTACGTTGAATACAAGCGATTGTTTAAAACAATTGAGTTTTATTTTAATGTTTACTAACGTGATAGTATTAATAATAATTTCTAAACGATATGATTACGATATGAAAAAATAGCTTCTACAAAACTTAATTTTTATTAAAAAATTATTGATCTCACAACTTTCTTGTAAGAACATTTTTTACTCACTTTTTTACACACATTATCGAGATCTATCCACTCCTTCAAGGACCTCCGGTTGATCTGGAACACCCTGTATATATAATACTACTATATTGTTAGCTGGAGAAGCAAGCGAAAACATTACGGTGCAGACAATACCTTTTCTCTTGCACACTTATTGTACTTTGGCATGTTGCGCTAAGGCACTACAAACGTGAGTATTCTAGTCAGCGCCATTTTTATCCCATTCCCCCACTCCTTGCCCTCTTGCCCCTTTGTCGCTGAGCTGAAAAGTTTATGGTGATTAGGTTATGTCTTCTAAGCTGCTCGAACTTTGTAGCTCCGTTCATATTCTAAAATCATCTAAATACTATTATAATATTGCTGCAGGATCTGCGAGGAGTGTTTGTTGTTCAGATTATTTCTAAGTAAGGTGTTAAATGTATATCATTTGAAGAAAAAATTGAAATTTATTATTTGCGAGTGGGGGAATGGGATAAAAATGGCGCAGACTAGAATACCTGTATCTTTAGTGCTCTAGTTGCGCATGCGTCAGAGTAGTATTATACATATAAGTGCCCTTAAGATGCTCATGCTAAGCGTCGAGTGTCGAGCGTCGAGTTTTTAGCTGCCGCTAAATCTATTATTAATTAAGTATATTAAATGATTAAAAATGAATCTTTTTGACATGTTTTCTTAGATATCCTTTGTTTCATATATTTATTCTTTTATATATGAATTATTTTGTAACATATTTTAGGCATTAGTTGTTAAATGTGGAGGCTAATGTCTAAAAAAACATGTCAAAAAGATTCATTTTTAATCATTTAATATACTTAATTAATAATAGATTTTGTTATGATAGATTAAGTAAAATTCTAATATATTACTAATTGAAAATTTTATAATTTGGAATATTGTATATATTTAGATAAAAAATATAAAATTTTCAGCATTACTGTGTATTAAAATATAATCTTTTACAATCAAGCTTATATTACTAACCATTTTATATTTATTAGCGGCAGCTAGAAACTCGACGATAGAAGCTAGATACTAGAATCTGTACATTTAGACATCGTCGAGTGCGCAGAAAACTTCTGCGCACTCGACGCTCGACGCTTAGGCTCGAATTCATAGTTGTTTCTCAAATTTTGAGACATAAAAATTTCTCAAATCTCAAGTCGTTTCTTTACATTGTGAGAGCTGATCTTGGCTACTTTATAATCTATGGCTTAAGAGAGAAAAGGAAGAGCATCTAAAAGACGCACATAAAAGACGCACGGAAAATAACCTATAATATCTACATCTAAAACGTAAGTAATTAAATGTATTAAATGAATACAATGTTATACAATATTTTTTTATTTTTCACTTTTTATTTATTTTTTCTGTATGAATTATTTTCTGTAGTCTTTATTTTATTACTTAACCTTTAGAGGATCGCAAAGCTACTATAGTGGCTCGAGCTTTGACAAGCACTGTATAAAACAGACTGACATATATACATATATATAAATTTTTGAGAAAAAAATACTGATAATTTCGTGTAATTTGTAATTAATAGAAAAAATAAATAAAAAGTGAAAAATAAAAAATATTGTATAATATTTTATTCATTTAATATATTTAATACATTTAATTACGTTTTAGATTTAGATATTATAGGTTATTTTCCGTATGCCTTTTATGTGCGTCTTTTAGGTGCTCTTCCTTTTCTCTCTTAAGCCATAGATTATAAAGTATCAAGATCAGCTCTCACAATGTAAAGAAACGACTTGAGATTTGAGAAATTCTTACGTCTCAAGATTTGAGAAACGACAATGAATTCGGGCCTTAGGTCCGAGGAGGGTAAGAATGGAAGATGGGGAGAGCAAAAAGGGGGAGGTTTTTTGCTAGAGGGGGGCAGGAGGAAGAGGAGAAAGGGGAGAGAAAAAAGGGAGCTAGAGGGAGCGGAAGAAAGGGAAAGGGAAAGGGAAAAAGGAAGTGTTTAAAGTAGGTTTTGGAATGTGGCAGGCGTAGAAAATAAAGATGAAGATTTTTGGGAAAAGTTAAGGGAGTGAATGTAATGTTTCTGAGTGAAACGTGGTTACGAAAAAAAGGTTGGGAAAAAATAAGGAAGTGGCTCCCAAAAGGCTATACAGGGTGGCCCATCGAAAAGGAAACAAACTGAATAACTCTTACAAAAATGATTTTTCGAAAAAATGCAAAAACATGTCAATTATTATTGGAAGGGGGACATCTATTGACGTAAAACTCTTACCCTCAACTTCCACCCCCTAAGCGGGGGGTGGCAACCCTTAAAAATTTTAAACGAGAAGGGGGGTCGAATAATATATCATTGGAAAGGTCTCTCAATTCTCTATAATTCTACGTTTAATTTTTTAAATTTGATCGATTTGTTTAGAAGATACAGAGTGTTTTATCTAAAACAAATAAATCTTTATAATCTTTAACCAGGTCATTAATCGGTTGCAAGAGGTGTTCAAATTGTGTTAGTTAGCGTAGTAATTGTTTGAAATGTTGATAAAGCTTAAAGCTTTCAAGTTTTGAATTTATTCCACGTCAATGTGTATACTCCAATGTTTTGATTCTTTCTCTTTCTCTCTCTTTACTACTTTGCCTACACTGAAGAAAATTTCTACGTCAATGTGCTCCAATGTTTTGGTTTTTTCTTTGCTACTTTTTGTTACACTGAACGAAATTTAAACTTATACGAAGCCTAATCTTTCTTCAGTGTGCTTCGATAAGCAAGATCAGTACTTATCTAGTGTTTGCGACAAGTAAATTTCATAATTCGTTGTTTTGACATTATGGTTTATTCGATTGCAGAAAGGATCGAAATAATTGCACTTTATTTTGAAAATAATAAATGTGCTAACAAAACAGCTGAGCTGTTCAATCAAAGGCATGCAAATAAACATGTCAATCGTAAATACGTTTTGCAGTTAGTGGCAAAATTTAAACAGACAGGATCTGTGGTTAATAAAAAACGGAATGCTGAAAATCGTGTACGATATGAAGCGGTGGAAATAGCGATTTTAGGCCATGTTGCTGCTGATCCTACGTTGAGTACAAGGCAATTATCTGCTGTATCTGGTGTTAGTCGAACCAGTATTCAACGAATTTTAAAACATCATAAGTTTCACCCATATAAAATTAAGTTGTTACAGGAACTTAATGAAGACGACTTTGACCGTCGGTTGCAATTTTGTGAGGTCATGAGTGAACGAATAACGAATAATCCAAATTTCCTCTTTAATATTTGTTTTTCTGACGAATGTTCTTTTTTTCAAAATGGTACAGTAAATCGCCATAATTGTCGCTATTGGGCAGATTCTAATCCAAGCATATTTTATGAAACCCATACTCAACACCCAAAAAAATTAAATGTTTGGGCTGGCATTTTTGGTGATCGTATTGTTGGTCCCTTTTTTCTATCTGGCAATTTAACTGGAGATATGTATTTGGAACTGCTAGAAAACATAATTGATCCAATGTTAACCAATATTATCGAAAATGATGAACATTATCTCGAAGATCAATTAATATTTCAACAGGACGGAGCTCCTCCACATTATACACTGTCTGTTCGTAAATATTTGGATCAAACTTTTCCAAATCGTTGGATTGGAAGAAGAGGCACTATTGAATGGCCTCCTCGTTCTCCAGATTTGTCGCCACTGGATTTCTTTTTATGGGGACATTTAAAAAGTAAAATTTATGAAACACAACCAGCTTCTTTAGAAGATTTACGTCAACGTATTGTTAACGAATGCCATAAAATTACTCCACAAATGCTCCAGAATGTGCGACAACGTTTTGAGCAGAATCTTTATTATTGTATGGAAGCTAGTGGTCAACATTTTGAACATTTGTTACGCTGACAATAGATAATAAAAAAAATTTGAAGATATGCAGATTTGTTTGTTTTAGATACAACCCTGTAACCCTGTAAAACACCTTGTATCTTCTAAACAAATCGATCAAATTTAAAAAATCAAACGTAGAATTATAGAGAATTGAGAGACCTTTCCAATGATATATTATTCGACCCCCCTTCTCGTTTAAAATTTTTAAGGGTTGCCACCCCCCGCTTAGGGGGTGGAAGTTGAGGGTAAGAGTTTTACGTCAATAGATGTCCCCCTTCCAATAATAATTGACATGTTTTTGCATTTTTTCGAAAAATCATTTTTGTAAGAGTTATTCAGTTTGTTTCCTTTTCGATGGGCCACCCTGTATATGGAAAATGCAGGAGGCGGAAAAAAGGAATAGAAAAGGGGAAGCTATGGGAGGAATGATTATGGGTAGGAGGGAAGAGATTGAGATTGAGGAAGAGAGAGAGGGAAGGCAGGAGAAAGAAAGGGGATTAATGTCTGGGAAAATGTGTTTGGGAGGAGAGTGGTGGAGGTTAGTGGGGGTATATGTGAATAGGAACCTGGAAGGGAAGAGGGAAAAATTGAGGGATTAGATGGAAGATAGAGAAGAAGGGGTAAGGGTGTTAATAGGGAGGATTTTAATGCGAGGACAGGAAGAGAGGGGGGGGGGAGAGTGGGAGAAAATGATGAGGAGAATAAAAGGGAAGAAAGGAGAAGGTCGAGGGATGGAAAGGTCAATGGTGACGGGAGGAGGCTGTGTAGTTTTCTAAGGGAGTTAGGTTGGTCGATTCTGAATGGAAGTGTGGTAGGAGTTGAGGAGGGGGAATGGACGTACACAGGAGGAAAGGGAGGTCAATGGTGACGGGAGCAGGCTGTGTAGTTTTCTAGGGAAGTGAGGTTGGTCGATTCCGAATGGAAGTGTGGTAGGAGATGAGGAGGGGGAATGGACGTACAGGTCGCACAGGAGGAAGGGGAGGTACAGTAATAGATTACGTGGTGGGGAATGAAAAGACGAGGGAGAGAGTTAAAAAGATGGACGTAGAGGATAGGGGTGGACTCGGACCATCAACCAATAACGGTTTGATTGGAGAGGGGCGGTAAGAAGGGGGAGATGAGGAGGAGTAGGAGGAAAGGAGAAAGAAAGGGCATTTGGACAGACGAAGGAAGACAAAAATTCGAGGAATTTTTTGGGAAAAAGGATGAAGGATGGGAAGAGGTTGAAGAGGGATGAAAGAGGTTAAGGAAGAGAGTGGAGGAGACACTGGAAAAGGTGGAGGAAAGAAAGAGAGGGATGAGGAGGAAGGGATGGTGGGATGGGGAGTGTAGGAAGATGAAAACGAAATTGAAAGAGGAACTGAAGAGATAGAGGAAGGGAGGGGAAGAAGGGGAAAGTTATAAGGTAGTGAAAAAGGAGTATAGAAATGTATGTGAAGAGAAAAAGAAGAAGGAGAGAGAAAGATGGGAGATAGAGGAGGTAAAAACGAAGGGACAGGTGTGGAAGATAGTAAATAGGGAAAGGAAAAGGAGAAAGAGAGTAAAAGAAGGGATTAAAATGGAAGAATGGGAGGGATATTTTAAGGAGGTGTTAGGGGGAGTAAATTAGAGGGTGACAAGGAAGGGAGGGAGTAGGGGAGGGGAGTATGAGGAGGAAGGAGAGATAAGTAGAGAGAAAATAGGAAGGGTGATTGGTAAATAGAAGGAAGGAAAGGCGGCGGGAGGGAACGGTATAGTAAACGAGGTGTGGAAGTATGGAAGGGTAGAGGTGAGGGAATGGTTGTGGGAGATATGTAATAGAGTATAGAGGGGGGAAGGCTGGCCGGAAGAATGGAGAGAGAGAATAGTAGTGCCGATAGTAAAAAAGGGATGAGAGGAAAAGGGGGGATTATAGGGGGTAACTTAGACACAAACCGCATACAAAGTGTATGCGGCAGTGTTGGCGGAGACCCCTCGAATTGGCGCCACCTTGTCGTGGTGAGCGGGCTTAAGGAGGGACTCTGCTGAACCGTCGGGGCAGTGATGGATGGCATTGCCACCATCTCTGGCCCGACGGGGAGGAGTCTCCTCCGACTAAAAGTGCCAACGGGGTTTTTTGTCGGGTGTCGACTACCTGGGTTTCCCCCGCGTCCGGTAGACCGGACATCCCTCCTTTAAGAGTCAAGGGGGAGGGGGCTTTGAGGATGATGAGAGGATTACAACCTCCTCTCATAAACCGGGCCTCCGGTCTTGTAAGGTCGCCCTAACAAGAATTCGGGGTCCGCTGAGATCGATGGGCCCATCCGCCGTTACGTCGGCGGAGGACCTCTCCTGTCTATCGATAGATCTACCGACAGGAAGACGATCCCCTTCTCCTGCGTCCGATGAGAGCAGGATGACTGAGAGGAAGACAAGGAAGAGGAGGAGGGTGGGTCTCACTAAGTTGAGGTCCTCCTCAAGTGAAATGGAGGTGGCTACCCCCACCTCCAAGGCAGGGAAGAAGAATCATAGGGGGCGTCCCCCTAAAGACCCGTCTCATTTGGACCAGTTCACTGCTAAGCGCAGGGTTCAGACCCAAAAAGCAAAAGAGGAGGAGCAAGCTAAGATCGCCCTTTGCGCCATTAATCCGGCGTGTAAAGTGGACGAGATCTCCGATCGCTTTCACCGCTACCAGGTGAAAATGAAGGAGGTCTTGCGGAAATTTGAGACCGTCACCCCTGAAGAGATCGCTTGCGCCCTGAAGGAACAGGTGAGCTCGGTCCGGAAGGTGGCAGATGTGTCAACAGGGTTGAATCGGGGGCTTGATCGCAGTCCTTTTGACTGCGGCCTCTTTGTTTGAGGCGGGGATTGCCGCCCTGACGAGGAGGAGAAAAAGGGGATTTTACGACTCACTTGCCGGGAGGGCCCCCTCTCCCAATAATGACAGGGCGGACGAGATATTGTTCGCCAATCGTCGCCTGAAGGAGGAGGTGGCTCGGCTCAGGAGAGAGATTGAGGAGCTGAAGCGGACTTCCCGCCCTCACTCCCCCCACACCAGATCTAAGGGGAAGGTGGTAGAAATGGAGGCAGATATGGAGGACTTCCCTCCCCTCCGACTGCTTTTCACTGTGGGGCCCGTAGACAAAGAAGACCTGGACAGATTTCCAGCCCTTCGGCCGTCTCTTCTAGGCCGGCCCCCAGTAAGACTTCCAGAGGACCCCCTATCCACCCAAGGGGGGTCGAAGACCGGGAAGACTGTCGAGGTTGGCAGCCTTGACACTATTATCAAGGCTGTTACCGAGGCAGTTCTGAAAGAAATTGGGGGGAGGTTCCCCTCCGTTAATTCCTCTCCTACCGGGCCTACAACTGGCCGCGCGGGGCCCACCCCACTCAAGGGGATGACCCCTGCCCCGCCAGGTGGCCCAAAAAGGGAAAGCAAGAAGAAGGTAGCGAGGACGTCTGGAGGGTCTGCCGTGGCGCCAGGACAGGCTAACCTCCGACCCACACCCCCTCCTCCTACGACTAGGAGGAAAGCGGGGGGAGGAAGGACCCGGCTTCGATTACGGGTCCCTCATCTTCTGGGAGGAAGGGACCTTCTCCCTCCCCCTCCATAGCGGCTCCCTCCCCTCCCGCAAATACGGGGCGGACGGAGGAGACGTGGAGCCAGGTGGTCGGGAGGAAAAGCCGTAAAAAGACTTCCACCCCAGCCACTCCTCCTAGGGTGGCCCCTAAATCTTCACCCAATCCCTCCCCCAAGGGGTAGGGGAAAAAGGGGAAGAAAAAGAGGAAGCAGCCGAGCACGGCTGCTGTGGTCATCACCTCGGAGAGGGGTGACTACAGCGAGTTGCTGTGCTCGGCAAAGAGGGCTCTTAAAGAGTTGGGACTCTCCGGGCTGCGCTCACGCTGGGCCATGACAGGTGCCATGGTCTTTGAAGTGGCCGGCCCGGAGAGGGGAACCAAAGCGGACAGTCTGGCCGAGAAACTGGCCGGACTGTTTGCTAATAAACCGGGGGTTCAGGTTACCCGCCCTCGGAAAATGGCGGACTTACGCCTCCGGGGGGTTAAACCCTCAGCCACGGCGGAGGAGATTGTGACTGCCGTGGCAGCCAGGGGCGGTTGTTCTCCCTCGGAGATCAGAGTGGGGGCAATCAAGCCCTCCCCGTCCCCGAGGAGAATGAGCACCGTCTTGGTGAGGTGCCCCCTGGAGGCGGCTAATAAGGTGGCCCAGGGGGGTCGCCTCCAGTTGGACTTAGTTGCGGTGGGTCGACCTACTGGATCAGCGCCCCCTACAATGCTACAAATGCTTGGAGGGGGGCCATGTCAGGGCTAAGTGCCCCAACGCGGACCGGAGCGATTGTTGTTATCGCTGCGGTGCCGCGGGGCACTTGGCTGGGACATGTACCGCGCCGGTTTCCTGCGCGGTGTGTAAAGCCGCGGGGAAATCGGACGGACATCGAATGGGGGTCCGTCTTGCAAGCCCCCCAAAAGAAAGGATAAGAAAGGGGTTGGGGCGGTTTCGGCGCCCGCCCTTCTTTCCCCCCTTTGAGGGACAACGTGGAAGAGCCCCTCCTCCAGCGAACTACGAGGGAAAGGGCTCTCCCAGTAATTAAAAAAGTAGAGACCTTGGCTGCTGAGGCAGCCATCAAGGTGATCGTGGCTGCGCCGGCAGCCATGGATATAGTAGAAGAAGGCCTGGAGGAGCCGATGGACCAACAATAATGTCCACCAGACTCCTCCAGGCCAATTTGAATCACGCCCGGCAGGCTCAGGATCTATTCCTGCAGGACCTGTCCGGGCGTGATGCAGGTATAGGAGTGGTGGCGGAGCCGTACCGTGTGTCGGATTCCAACCCAAATTGGGTGGTGGCAACGGATGGCTCCGCCGCCATTATTAGGAGGCACTCCCCGCGATCTCCCCCAATATCCCAAGTGGTTGGGCCGGGGTTCGCGATATTAAAGTGGGGTGCCTTCTACATAGCGGGGGTTTACGCCCCCCCCCCAGCAGGACTCGCCCTGAGTTCAAGCAACAGTTGCGTGAACTGGGGGACGGCATTCGCCGGTACCTCCCCCCATCCCGTGTTGGTGGCCGGGGATTTTAATGCCTGGACCACGGCCTGGGATTCCCGGCTCACCAACGCGAGGGGCGAGATCCTGCTGTCCTGGGCGGCGGAGCTGGACCTCTCACTTCTTAATGAGGGGTCCAGAAGCACCTGCGTCCGCCCCCAGGGGGAGTCCATTGTCGATTTGACCTGGGCGACCCCGGGGGCGGCACGCTTAGTGCAGTCATGGGGGGTGGCCGAGCAAGAGACGCTTTCGGACCACCTCCAGATCGAGGTGGTCCTTACGGCCATCCCCCAGGAGGTGCTTCTCCGCCGCCGGAGGGGGGCAATAAACCCCCCAAAAGATGGGTCCTGTCGCGGCTCGACCGCGACAGGCTCATCGCGACGGCCGGGATCTTTTTTTTTTTTTTTTTTAACGTGTGGAAATCCTCATGGATACCCGTCCCCCAGGGGAGGGAACGGGTTATGCCGGACTCTTACCGGCTAAAACAACACGGTGGCCCTCTTCGTGCGTATTGGGGGATCCCGGGAACGCTACAGCACACAACCGGTGTCCCCCAACGCACAATGTCCCCCCTCCTCACACCCCTTCCCCCCTCCCCCAAAGGGAAGGGAGGTCGGCGAGGGAGAAGGAGGGGTCCTTCTCTAAGAAGGAGCGAGGGGAAGGTTTAGTGCTGGCGTACCTCCCTCCCGTCGCCTCCCCGACCCCGGCTGGAGCGACGTTGCCGGACCACCTGGCAACATCGCTCCCCCACTCCGAGACGCTTGATGGCCGACAGATGCCCCCGCACCTGTCGACCGCGTCTCGTTATGGGCAGGAGGGACCGCACCATGCTGGCGGTTGCAGAGGAGACGGGCAATCGCCGCCCCCTCTGCCCCCCTTTTTTTTGATTACTCAGGGGAAACTTTTTATAAGTACCCTGGGGACCCGGGGGAGTCCCCAGGGTTATGTGGGATTCTCCGGAAGGGAGAATGAGTCTCCCTTCCGGCATACCCACTAAAACCCCTGAGGGTGACCTTCCTAGCCCATAAGGAGGGGGGGCAGGGCATCGCCAGAGGCATTTCTTCCTGCCCCCCCTCAGGCATGGCCGTACTCGGCCCCTATCCTGGGGGGGAGCAAAACTCCCCCCCAGATTAACTACCGATCTCCGGGGAAGGTTGGGTCACCGCAACCTTCCCCCGCCCCCCAGTTGTTAGGAGGGGGGCCGCCCCCGGGTGGAAATGGGGCAAGAGGTGGCTGGGGGCCCCCGCCCCCAGTCACCTCATCTTCTTATTTTTCCATCCAGAGGATGACAGGGGGAGGAGAGCAAAACTCCTCCCCCTTATGGACCCCCCCCGTCAGGCCAGAGAACAAAGCTCCCCAGCCTTCAGGGTGGGGGGACCCCTAATGTCATCCCCTGGCTTTCTTTTTCTTTTTTGACTTCCCCCCAACCTTTGGGGGGAAATCAGTACGCTCCTGCTCTAAGCGCTTATCCTCTAAGCGCTCTTGCTCCAGGCGCTTAAATTGAGCATATTCGCTGGTCGCCAGCGAATCGGGGCCAGCAGCAATAGCTGCCGCCTTCAACCACTGCTCATATGCGTCGCCAGCCTCCTCCTCAGTTTTCGCCTCGGAGACTGCACGCTTCAAGTCCTCGAGGCGAACAACGGGGCAGAGGCGGGTTAACTTGGAATCCCCTGGTTCCCCCGCCTCCACCCCAACTGCCTCCCCCTCTATCAGGGGGCCAGATTCCTCCTTCCTACCCTCCCTTACTGAGGGAGGGTTCGCGAACTCGAGGGAGGGTAAATCCTCCCTACGCATACATCCATGGCCTCCTCGGCGGTAGGGTCCATCTCAAGGGGTGGATCCTCCCGCAGGGGAGAATCCGCCTCCTTCTCCTCCTGGGGAGGAGACACTCCGACCAACAGTGGCTCCTCCTCAGGTACAACAGGAGTGGGTACATTCCCCCTCCTCCTGTTCCTCCTCCTCCTACGATCTCCTCCTTTAAGAGGAGGGACCACCGGGCATGTGGGCCCACCTATACGGTGGGACGCCACATGCCCGGCCTCCTCACAAGCGGGACAGTGCGCGGCTCTCGCCGCGCATACCGCTACCTGATGCCCCTCGGCCCCGCACCGGAGACACAAGGTGCTCCGGTCGGTGCCCGAGAGGCAAAACCTCCGGGTGTGCCCCCGCGCCAGGCACCTGAAGCACCTGGCGGAGGACACACCCACAACCGAGGGGGTCTGGGTGCCCACCGACCGCGTGGGACACCCAGACCTCCCTCCCCTCCTTACCGCCGAGGCATAAGAAGCCTCGGCGGTATACCTCTTCTCCCCCAAATAGTGGAGGAGCTCTTCCAAGGCCCTAAGGGCCAGAACCCATAGGGCATCCGCGGTAGCCCGATGGTACGGGGCGCCCGCGTCGCACGCCCCGCACCGCCCGTCGCCTGATGATGACGCAGGGGGGCCGGGACTGTACCCCCCTGCGCCGGCCCCTGGGGGTCCGAATCCCCTGGGGCGGTAAGCTATTCCATATATTTTCCATTATTCATCCATAAAAATGTAATTTTTTAACGTGGTTGTCTTCCACGGGAGGTTATATCGGAGACTCCACTCCTAGGTCGGTTGGGATGACCCCCCTCGTTGGGACGAGCCCGACCTGCTCGGGTTTTTTAACATGGTTATTCCTTCCATGTGTGCGCTCTTAGACCCCTGGGATTTCTCCCAGGGGAGCCCCTCCACCACGGCAAGGTGGCGCACAACGGAGGGGGCCCCCTCTGCCCCCTCCTCTTTCTGCGAACGGGATCGGCGTCGGGGCCGACTTCCAGATCCCGTTTGGCTGCCCCCATTCCGCGAGAAAACTTCCCCGCGGAAGGGGGGTTATCGCGTTCCTTGGCCCCCGCCCCCGACCACCGCATGAACGATGGCCGGCGACGAGAGGTTCTCCCTCCCCGGTTCTACACCCAGCGGAACGGCGGGGGGACGGTGTGTTTAGAACATCCCTCGCACGGCAACTCCTCTCCGGCGACTCTTCCACAGCGCCCCCCATCTCGCTTTCGCTTGGCCGAGGGAGCCGTCCCACTCACCGTTTGAGAGGGGGTCTTTGCGGCCCCCTCCTTCCCAAGCACCTCTGGCCTCATAGGGCCGACTTGAGGCGGTGCGGGGGAGGGAGTTTTACTCCCCACCACCCCCCAGCCTTTGCGCACTTTCCGTGGCGGAGCGCAAGCCGCTCCGCCAACTTTGTGGTCCGCCGGGAGCCCCATATCTGTACAGACCGGGCACCGCGGCGGAGCCACACAATTCCTGGCCATATGGCCGGGCTCACCGCATCTGTAGCAGCGGCCCCGACGATCGTTGCCGCTGCTACAGTGCTGCTGGACGTGCCCCCGCTCCCAGCATTTATAGCAAGTTAGCGGGCGTGCGTCCAGCAGCTCGACTCTACGGGCCAGGAGGCCGATGGCGATCCGGCCTCTCCCCGCGACCTTAACCGCCGCGGCGACGGGGCATCGGACCCATGCGCCTCCCAGCCCGTTGGGGGACTGCCGGATGTCCCCCACCTTTACATCGTCCGCAACCCCCGACCTTGGCCACCGCTTGGGATATATCCTCCCGGGTGACTGAGTCGTCGAGGTCACGGACCCTCATCTCAGCACATTTGAGGGGGCAAGTTACCCTCACCCCCTCCATACTGGTTAAGGCTTCCCTCATGCAGGAGGCCAGGCCATCTGCCACTTGCTCCTTGGCCCCCGGGAGCTCCAATAGTAAAGCTCCCGTAAGAGCCCTTCGGGGCCTGATCTCTTTTATCCCCAAGTCCGCCAGGCAAACCGCCCCTCTGACCGCGGCCATCACCACCGCGCATTTATCTGCAGGGCAGGCGAGGGCCACGGCTGCGGACTTGGGGATCCTTCTCTTCTTACGGGCCGGCACTGCCGGCCGCAATGCCGCCCCCTTCTTTTGGGAAGTCGGCCTCGCCGGTTGCGACTCCGACTTCCCAGGCCGCAGCGCAACGCGCGCAGCATTCCCACGGGCACGAGGGACGGGGGCGACCTCTTCGTCCTCTTACTACTCTCTTCACTACCTCCGTCCACATCTCCACACTAGGAGGGGACGGAGGAGGCACGGCCGGGGGGCCATCCGGCCCCACCTTCCCCGATCGGGGGACCCGTTTCTTGAGCTCCCCCATTTTTGGGGCTTCTAACCCTAAGCCCTCAGAAGTCCGGGGAGGCCGGGTTTGCGTCCCCACCGACACCCTCGTGGGGACCCGTCCCCCCGGAGGCCCAGGGGGGGAGCTGGCCACCCCCAAGGGCGCGAGGTCTCGGCGGAGACCTGGTCCGAGTCAACGGACCAGGTTGACGCCGAGGCGGAGGCAGTTGGGATCGGGGAGATGGCCGTTCGCATTTGTGATGCGGCTATGCCCCGATCCAAGCCCGCTCCCCGCCGGGCGGCTTACTGGTGGAACGAGGAGATCGCGGAGCTGAGGCGCCAGTCTACTAAGGCGCGCCGCGATCTCCTCCGTGCCCGGCGGGCGGCGGGCCAAGACAGTGAAAGAGCCGCTGCGGCCCGGGACGCGTACCATGCTGCGCGGTACGCGTTCCGTTCGGCCGTCAGCGTGGCCAAGGCCCGGGCCTTTTTTTTTGTTAAGGATGGGGAAATCCTTTTTACGGATACCCGCGGGTCCTCGGGCGAGCACCAAAGACCCCCAGGTTATGTGGGACTCCTCGCACCTAACAGCATGGCTGAGGTCTAGGGAACCAACACAGGGGGCGTTACTCCAGAGGGGGAGCGTCTGGAGTACTGGACCCAGGACCCTGCCCTTCGGCAGGGACCTTGTCACAAAGTGGCCAAGACCAGTCCCAGGGCCTATCCCCTCCGGCACCCACCTGCGGACCTCGGTTTGAACCATGCCCTGCAAGCCTACCCACTGAAACCCCACCCGGCAGCCTGCCTAGATCCTAAAGGGGGAGGGACCGGGCATCACCATAAGGCATTCTTCCAGTCCCTCCCCGGGTGTGACCCTCGCGGGTCCCTTCTCATACACTGGGGGGAAAGTCGGCCGCCACCAACCCTCCCCCCACAACCCGAGGGGCGCCGTCGCGCAAGGTGGGGCTCAAACCACCCTTAAGCACGACGTAGCCCCCAAACGAACGAACGACCATCACGCCTGGGAGGGAAGCTAGTCCCCCCGCCCGGGCCGGACTCCCACCCCAGTCAGGCCCAGACAGGACCAGGCCATCCGAGGGGTGGGGGCCCCTTACCCCGGCCCCACCTCAGAATGAATCCGAGCGGCCCGGGGCGGCCCGACCCGATGGGCCCGGGAAACTCGGGACACCATCGGCACGTCATAAAACGGGAGCCCATCACCAGCGGACCCGGCAAGCCGAGTCCACCGGGTCCGGTCTCCCACCTCTCGGGCTGACCCGGTCCCCCCAACAGCGACGCAAGCCCGCAGACCGGACCACAGCACGCCGCAGCAGGTGGCAAGGACAGGCGGGGACGGCCCCCCACGGCGCCAGCAGAGCCGGCACCCAGGGAGAGCCACCCCCACCCACCCCCACCACCCACCACAGCACGCCACCCGGCCCGCAAGCCCGCCCCACCGCAAGGAAGGACCGGGACGGCATCCGGGCCGATTCCAGCCCGACCCAGAACAGGAGGGGGGGAGTTCACCAACCCCTCACCCCCCCAACCGGAGGAAAGATGAGCGGGAACGGCCCAGCCCGGTGGACCCAGAAATCCCGGAACACCACCGGACCGTCACCAAACGGGAGTCCATCACCAGCGAACCCGGCAAGCCGAATCCATCGAATCCGGTCTCCCATCTCCCGGCCGACCCAGTCCCCCCAAGGAAGGACCGGGGCAGCATCCGAACCGACTCCAGCCGGACTCAGAATGAGAAGGAGGGGGTTCTCCAACCAAGGATCTCCCCCACAACCCTCCCACACCGAGCCAGGCCAAACCCGTCCCATAAATCCACCACCGTCCCGTGCATCACACTCAAGGATGAGCGGGAACGGCCCAGCCCGGTGGGCCCAGGAAACCCGGGGCACCACCGGCCCGTCACCAACCGGGAGCCCGTCACCAGCAGGCCCGGCAGACCGAGTCCACTGGACCCAGGCTCCCCCCACCCGGCTGACCCAGTCCCCCCAAAGAAGGACCGGGGCAGCTGCCGAACCGAGTCCAGCCAGACCCAGAACGAGAGGGAGGGGGTTCTCCAATCAAGGATCACCCCCACAACCCTCCCAAACCGAACCAGGCCAAGCCCGGCCCAGAAATCCTCCACCGTCCCGTGCATCACAATCAAGGATGCACAGGAACGGCCTAGACCGGTGGGCCCGGGGAACCCGGGACGCCACCGGCCCGTCATCAACCGGGAGTCCGTCACCAGCAGGCCCGGCGAACCGAGTCCACTGGATCCAGGCTCCCCCCTCCCGGCTGACCCAGTCACCTCGAAGAAGGACCGAGGCAGCCACCAAACCGAGTCCAGCCAGACCCAGAATGAGAGGGAGAGGGTTCTCCAATCAAGGATCGCCCCCACAACCCTCCCGAATCGAACCAGGTCAAACCCGGCCCAGAAATCCTCCATCGTCCCGTGCATCACAATCAAGGATGAACGGGAACGGCCCAGACCGGTGGGCCCGGGGAGCCCGGGGCACCACCGGCCCGTCACCAACCGGGAGCCCGTCACCAGCAGGTCCGGCGAACCGAGTCCGCAGGATCCAGGCTCCCCCCTCCCGGCTGGCCCAGTCCCCCCGAAGAAGGACCGGGACAGCCTCCGAACCGAGTCCAGCCAGACCCAGAATGAGAGGGAGGGGGTTCTCCAATCAAGGACCACCCCCACAACCCCCCCAAACCGCGCCAGGCCAAAAAAACCCGGCCCATACCCGGTGCGCTCTTAGACCCCAGAAAATTCCGGGGAGCCCCTCCACCACGACAAGGTGGCGCACCATCGGAGGGGAAGGCCAGGGCCTGGGAAGAGCTCCTGGAGGAGCTCGATCGGGACCCGTGGGGGCGCCCATATCGTATTGTGCTCAACAGATTGAGACCAGCGGCGCCCCCGGTCTCCGGGACTCTCGACCCTGGGTTCCTCGACCGGGTGGTGGAGGCTTTGTTCCCCCGGAGGGATGCTAATCTCCCTCCAAAGGGGGATCCTCTGCCCTAGGACGGGGACCTGGAGGTCACAGAGAAGGAGTTCTCGGAGGCCGCTAAGCGGCTGGGAGCCGCAGGCAAGGCTCCCGGCCCGGACGGGGTTCCCGGTCGAGTCTGGGCCCTGGCCTTAGGCGAAGTTGGTGCCCACCTGAGACGATTATTCAACAGGTGTCTCAGGACGGGCACCTTCCCCTCCGAGTGGAAGAGGGCCAAATTGGTCCTTCTCCGCAAGGAGGGAAAGCCGGCGGAGCAACCCTCGGCCTACAGGCCGATTTGCTTGCTGGACGAGGCTAGAAAGTTCTTCGAAAGAATTATTGCAGGCTGCCTCGTCCAGCACCTGTCGCGAAAGGGTCCGAATGTGAGGACCAATTTGGATTCCGAGAGGGCTGTTCGACAGTTGATGCTGTCATGCGGCTGAAAGCCCTCTCGGACCGAATTACGGGGGAGGGGGATGTGGCGTTGGCGGTGTCCCTCGACATCGTCAATGCCTTTAATACCCTCCCCTGGGAATGGGTGGGGGAGGCCATGGACTATCATGGCTTTCCCGTTTACCTCAAAGAGGTGGTCCTGGACTACTTCCGCGACAGGCAGCTCCAGTATACAAATCAGCTGGAGCTGGCAGTCTGTAGGCCTGTCTACTGCGGAGTTCCACAAAGGTCCGTTCTTGGACCCATCCTGTGGAACCTCGCATATAACAGGGTGCTTTGCACGGCCCTCCCCTTGGATAGTCGTCTGCTATGTTATGCAGACGACACGTTGGTGATATCCAGAGGGAGGAACTGGCTGGAAGCGCGAGACGGCGCTAATGCAGCCGTCCGCGCGGTCGTGCGCTCCATTAGTGCTATGGGATTGGAGGTTGCCCCTCAGAAAACTGAAGTAGTTTTCTTTTACAGTAAAGAAAAGGGGCTGGATGAGGCCTAATATGAAATACCTAGGCCTCTCCCTGGATGAGCTCTGGGGGATTTGAGGAGCATTTTGCTCGGACAATCCCCAGAGCGGACAGGATGGCGGCCGCGTTAGGCCGCCTCCTGCCCAACGTTGGTGGTCCCAACTTTAAAGTGAGGAGGCTTTAATCCTAAGTTAAGTATAAGGAAAGCAGAACACAAATACAATATATCAAAAGTAGTATTCAAAGGATTCTTAAAGAACATAAAATCCATGCATATCATTATACCCGAGTACAAAACTTGTTACCGGGTGATTATGCTGCTCGAGTCGAATTTTGCACATGGTTAATACAACAACATCAAAATAATCCTGTAACAGTGGATTTCTGTGAGCTGCGGATAGCCGCGGTTATCCAAAGTTCGGGCGGTGGAGTCGAAGGCTGAGTGAATTAGGCGTGCGTTTAATATCGTATAACTATGTTTATTAAATTACTACGGCTTATACACTAACTTACATGCTAACTTATTCCTACTATATACAAGTCCGGTATTGCCGGCTTAATGTTTCGCTATTGGCGCGGGTGCGCGTGAACGCCGCTTAACGGGTTCGGCTCGGTTCGCCGGAGATCGTCGGCGCGCTCTCGGAGTTCGGTCTCGCGGCGGAGATCGGGCGCGTTCGGCGGGCTTCGCGGTGTTTCGGCGGCGCGGGCCTGCTTACGGAGATCGGACGGGTTCGGCAGGCTTCGCGGTATCTCGGCGGCCCGGTTACGGATTATTCCTCACGGCGGATTAATTCGTACGGCGGATTAATTCGTGCGGCGGATTAATGGATGGCTCGGAAAAGGCGGAGGCCTCTCATCGCGAGGCGGGTTACCGCTCAGCACGCGGTGTGCCACTCAACACGTGGGCTTGGGTATCGCTACTCAGCTCGTAGCCGGTTTTGAATGCGGATCGGTACTGTCGCTCAACTCGCGGTTCTAGGAAACGCTCAACGCGCGTCTTGGAGGAATTGCTCGTTCAACGCACAAGCGAATAGGATCCGGTGACTAAGTCCCGGTGGATAGACCTGCTCAACTCGCTGGTCGGAAGGAAGATGCTTATCACCGAAAATCCTGCGGTATATATACCCGCAGGTCGGTGATAAGCGGGTTGGTGCGGCGCGGTAATAATTGTTTATGTCGGGGGTGACAGTACGCGTTTGTTATTCGGAACGCTTCGTTACACCCCCCCCTTCGCAGATTCAAACTCGCTAGTACAGAGAAGAAAACTTTTTATTGCGGCGGTCTTACAGTAAACTGTCCGTTGGGCTTCCGGCGGATGATGTAGGTGCCCTGGCTAGTGCGGTGGCGGTATCGTCCGCCCACGCGTATCCGGCCCCACGGTACGTCTCGGACGATGCCCTCCGGCAGGGTGCTATACCCCGTCATCGGTGTTGGCGGGGACGGGCTGATGACGTGCGGCGGTGCGGCCGGGGCCTCGTCGGTGGAAGTCTCCGGCGGCGGTAGTGGCGGCGGGCTGGCGTTTACGGCCGAGTGGTTCCCGGGTGGCTCTGGCTCGTCGAGGTCGGAGAGCGAGCCGAAAAGCTCCTCGAGCTCCGTGGTCAGTGCGGAGGCGGTTCGTACCGTCTCGGCGTACAGGATTTCCTGTCGGGAGGCGGTGGAGCGGCTGCGGACTTGGGCGGGTGGAAGCCCCCGTTTCTCCAGGCTCACTGAGGGCCTGGTGCGCGGCGTGGCCTCCGGGGGTGGCACTCGTCGTGGTTTCTGCGGCGGCTCTAGCGGCTTTCCCTCTTTCGTTCGTGCCATGTCGATTCCGGTCGGTACGGTATCTGGCTCGCTATCGCTCGCATCGTCCTTTTATACCCGGTTGTTATGTTGTCGGTTTCGGGCAGTCCTTCAAATCCTTCAGGTGTGCGGTCTCGATTCGCCGCTCATCGGTGACGTCACGGATTCGTACGACGACCGGGGAGATGTACTCCTGTACGATGTATGGCCCGGCGTATCGTGGCGCGAGTTTCCCGACGAATCCGGTGTCGGCGTGGGAAAGCGGGTGCTCCCGCTTGAGCACGTGACTGCCGACGGCGGGTTTCCATTCTCTGCGGCGGAGGTTGTAGTATTTTTCCTGCCGTGCTGTTGCTTCGCGTTGTTGTTTTAAGGCCTCCTCAAACTTAGTTCGTAGCCTTTTTATTTCCTGTACGCGCGCCGTCGGGCGGGATGGTGTTTCCGCGTCGTCGGGTAGGCCGATTTCATGCTGCGCGCGCAGTGTGCCGGGAGCGGTGAGCTCGTGGCCGTACGTTAGCATGGCCGGGGTGAAACCGGTGCTATCGTGGACCGCGGTGTTGGCCGCAAAGATGAGTTGGGGCAGCTTCTGATCCCAGTGCCGGTGGTTTGCTCCGACGTACTGGGCGACCATTGTCTTGACCGTACGGTTAGCTCGCTCGACCGGATTGCATTGTGGCGAGTACGGCGGTGTAAGGCGGTGGTTGATTCCGGCGCGGGCAAGCATCCCGCGGAATTCACGGCTTTGGAACTGCCGGCCGTTGTCGGTGATGACGCGGTGTGGACAACCGTGCCGGAGGATCACATCTTCTTCCACGCTCCGTGTGACGGCTGTGGCGGTGGCTTGTCTCAGCGGTCGTGCGGTGATCCATTTTGAAAAGGTGTCTTGGCACATCAGGATCCACGTATGGCCGGCGGTGGATCTGGGTAGCGGGCCGATCAGATCGATGGCGATCACGAGGTTGGGCGCGTCTACTTCTGAGTGGTGCATCAATCCTGCGGTGGTTCGTTGTTGCGGTTTGTACCGTTGACAGTTCTGGCAGTGGCGTACGTATTCGGAGGCCTGTCGGAACATTCCCGGCCAGTAGTATCTCTGGGCCAGCCTCTTGGTGGTCTTGGCGATTCCCAGATGTCCGGCGGTATCGGCATCGTGGCATTCCCTTAATGTGCGGTCCCGTAGCGGTTTCGGTACGCAGAACTTCCACATGGTCGGGTCGTCTTCGTTCTCCGGTGACCGTCCTTGAACGTGGCGGTACAGTTGCCCATTCTCGATACGGTAATCGGGGTGTTTGTCTGGTTCTCGTTGAACCGCCTCCGTCGTCCGGTTGTACCACGCACACTTTTCTTCTGGTTCAATGACTGCGAGGTCCCAGTTTGTAGCCTCGGCTACCTCCTCCCCCTCCTCTAGAGGCTGGCGTGACAGCGCATCTGGTACGTAGTTAAGGGCCCCCTTCCGGTATTCCACGTCGAACTCGTGCTGCTGCAGGGCTACGGCCCACCGCGCCAATCGTCCGGTCGGGTTCTCCAGTCCGCGAAGCCATCGTAGCGAGAAGTGGTCGGTGATGACCTTAAAGTGGTAACCCTCCAGGTACGGTCTCATTTTCTCGATGCCCCACACGACCGCGAGGCATTCCTTCTCGGTGGCGGAGTAGTGTCGTTCCGCCGCTCGCAACGTACGGCTGGCGTACGCTACGACTCGCTCCTGGCCGCTGATGTCCTGCGTGAGCACGGCTCCTAGTCCTACGTCGCTGGCGTCGGTCTGCAGTACGAAAGGCACGTTGAAGTTTGGGCACTGCAACACTGGTGCGGTGGCAAGGTGGTCGCGGGTTTTGCGGAAGGCGGCTTCTTGCTGCGGGCCCCATTCCCACCGTTTCTTTTTATGCAGGAGGTCGTTCAGGGGGGCCGTTGTTGTGGCCACGTTCGGGATGAACCTGCGGTACCACGAGACCATTCCCAAAAATCGGCGTAGTGCGGGTAGCGTCGTTGGCGGCGGTATCTCTAGTATTGCTCGGACTTTTTCCGGGTCGGTTCTTAATCCCTGCTGGTCGACGACGTGGCCCAGGTATTTTAGACTTGTTCGTCCGAACTGGCATTTGTCCGTGTTAATCCGCAGGTTCGCTTGCAGCAGCCGTTGCAGTACCTCCCTCAGGTTTCGTAGATGTTCTTCGAACGTACGGCCCAGTATGACGATGTCGTCCAGGTATGCAAAGGCTCGAGGCTCCATGTCTGGACCGATTACTTGGTCCAGCAACCGCTGGAATGTGGCGGGAGCGGCGTGCAGGCCGAACGGCATGACCCGAAACTGAAACTGGCCACGTCCGGGGATTGCGAATGCGGTCAGCGGGCGGCTGTCCGGGTGAAGTGGCACCTGCCAATATCCGTTTTTTAAGTCTATTGTTGAGAGGAATTTGGCCTCCCTCAGTTGATCCAGGATGTGCTGGACAGGCGGCAGCGGATAGGCATCCCGGACGGTGGCGTCATTGACTTTTCTGAAATCGATACAAAACCTGTATCGTCCGTCCTTCTTTTTCGCTAGGACAACCCCTGAGTTCCAAGGGCTGCTTGTCGGCTCGATGCATCCCTCCTTGAGCATGCTATCTATCTCGGTATCCACCACCTTCTGCAGCGCGGGGTTGAATGTGCGGTACCTCTGCCGGATCGGTGCCTGGTCTGACTTTAGGCGGATGCGGTGTTCCGCTAGCGTGGTGGTGCCCCGGCATGTTTTGAACTGCGGCAGCATCTCGTCCAGCAGTCGCTGGAGTTCCTTCTTCTGCCGTTCGGAGCAGTCAGCCAGTCCGGTCGTGGTCGGTTCGGTGCGGTCGGGGTGGAGGGTGGAAATCCCTGGTAGTGACCATTGGAACCCAGCCTTGTTCAGAAGCTTGACCCCTGCTATGACGTCTGGGCTGAGCCCTGCCAGCACGTGGAAGACCTGCTGCCCTCGGTATTGCCCCATCTTTATTGTAGCGGTGATTTCTTCGGTGACGGTGGCCTTCCGGCCATTAGCCAGGAGGACCGCGGTGTTGATGCGGCGGTGGCGGACGTATGGGCGGATGCGGTCGGCCAGTTCCCCGGAGATGTACGAGAGGACCGCCCCGCAATCCAATAGTGCCGTGTGCTGTTCCCCGAGTATCTCGATCACCCCCCTGGGTCGGGGGTCGGCGGTGTTGTCGGGGTCGATGCTTGGTAGAGACGGTATCAGACGGCGGCGTCTTTTTCGGCATCGGTTGTCGGCCGGGGAGCTCCCCTGGTATCCTCGGCCCTCGTTGCGTTTCCCGCCCCGTGACAATTGCGGGTCAAAACGCCTTCCTTCCCGCACTGGGAGCAGAAGAGTTTTGCCGGGCGGCGGCAGAACCGGCGGGTGTGGCCCCTCTGGCCACAGTTCCAACAGCACTCCTGTGGGCGGTATCCGGGTGTCACGGCGGCGGCGGCGGTGGCGGTGGTGGTCTTCTCTTTGGGCGGCTGGTATGCCTTTTCGTATCGGCGGTTATTTTCATATTCGTCGGCCGCGTTTAACATCTCCGCCAGGCTTCGAAAATCGTTTCGTCTGATGTAGAAACGGTATTCCGGCCGCAAATTAAAATATGTCCGTTCGAGCCGGTCCTCCGCGCTCATCTGACCGTGACGGCGCATCAGCGTTTGTATTGCCGTGGCATATTCTCGGGCGGTCTCTTTTGGCCCTTGAACGCGTCGCGCAATGGCCTCTTCTGCTTCGAATCGGCTTCGAGCGGGTACGTAATTCTGTCGGAAGCTTGCTTCAAAATCTTTCCACGAGCTCCAGTCCCCGCGGTTGTTGCGATACCATAAGAGAGCCTGGTCTTTGAAGAGGAGCGGTAAACATTTGCGGAGCTGTTCCCGCGTTAGGCCGTAGCTATCTCTCAGATCTTCGAGCCGCTCAAGAAAGGCGATGCCATCCTTGCCGTCAAACTGGCAGCCCCATTTGCGAACGGTGTCTAATAGAGCGGTGGTCTCCGCGAGCGTACTACCGGCTCGGCGGGTACTCCGGTTTGCGGAATTTTCGCCTTCGTCTTCCTCGTCCGTGTCTCCTCCGGTCTCGCTCTTGGATTTCGCGCCTGGCTCCTCGTGGATGTACTGTAACAGACGCGTGCGCAATTCGTCTCGCCCCCCTTCGGTCGGAAGACCCCTGTTCGCGAGCTCTTCAACGAGCTCGTCCTTTTGTAAACGGTGTACCCACCCGGTGGTGGTTGGCGGTCGCATTTTCGCGGCGCGGGTTCGCCTACTCAGTCTTCGAGTCCCTGTTCGGGCGCCATTTGTAACAGTGGATTTCTGTGAGCTGCGGATAGCCGCGGTTATCCAAAGTTCGGGCGGTGGAGTCGAAGGCTGAGTGAATTAGGCGTGCGTTTAATATCGTATAACTATGTTTATTAAATTACTACGGCTTATACACTAACTTACATGCTAACTTATTCCTACTATATACAAGTCCGGTATTGCCGGCTTAATGTTTCGCTATTGGCGCGGGTGCGCGTGAACGCCGCTTAACGGGTTCGGCTCGGTTCGCCGGAGATCGTCGGCGCGCTCTCGGAGTTCGGTCTCGCGGCGGAGATCGGGCGCGTTCGGCGGGCTTCGCGGTGTTTCGGCGGCGCGGGCCTGCTTACGGAGATCGGACGGGTTCGGCAGGCTTCGCGGTATCTCGGCGGCCCGGTTACGGATTATTCCTCACGGCGGATTAATTCGTACGGCGGATTAATTCGTGCGGCGGATTAATGGATGGCTCGGAAAAGGCGGAGGCCTCTCATCGCGAGGCGGGTTACCGCTCAGCACGCGGTGTGCCACTCAACACGTGGGCTTGGGTATCGCTACTCAGCTCGTAGCCGGTTTTGAATGCGGATCGGTACTGTCGCTCAACTCGCGGTTCTAGGAAACGCTCAACGCGCGTCTTGGAGGAATTGCTCGTTCAACGCACAAGCGATTGGGATCCGGTGACTAAGTCCCGGTGGATAGACCTGCTCAACTCGCTGGTCGGAAGGAAGATGCTTATCACCGAAAATCCTGCGGTATATATACCCGCAGGTCGGTGATAAGCGGGTTGGTGCGGCGCGGTAATAATTGTTTATGTCGGGGGTGACAGTACGCGTTTGTTATTCGGAACGCTTCGTTACAATCCTAATTTTGTAAACAAAATATTGTTCACGGATGAAGCAAATTTTGCGAGAGAAGGAACATTTAACACACACAATTATCATTTCTGGGGAGAAGAAAACCCTCATGTTATTAGCAGGACAAATTTCCAAGTAAAATTCGGCTACAATATATGGGCTGGTATTCTCGGTGATTCTTTGGTAATTAAATATTTATTTATGTTTGATGAATGTCAGAAAATATTTTACGTAAATTACATTTATACGAATTAATTACATTGCATAAAATTGTAAAAATATCAATTATTTTTGTTTTCAGATTGGACCCGTTGAATTACCTCCACGTTTAAGTGGTAGACGTTACGCAAATTTTTTACAAAATAATTTACCAGAATTGCTGGAAGATATTCCATTGCATGTACGCAATGAGATGTTTTACCAACATGATGGTGCTCCAGCACATTTCTCTCTACCAGCTCGACAAATTTTACACGAAAAATTTCCAAATTCATGGATAGGCCGTCGTGGCCCAGTAAACTGGCCGCCTAGATCGCCCGACTTAAATCCTTTAGACTTTTTTGTATGGGGATATGTAAAAGAATTAGTATACCGCGAACCTAATGATAGTGACATAGAATTATTAACAAAATTAGTTGAATCGTTTGAAACAATAACACCGCAGATGATACAAAGCGCCTATCAAAATTTAATAAAACGTGCTCGCTTATGCATCGAAGTTCAAGGTGGGCACTTTGAACACTTATTGTAGTTGTTTATTATACATATTTTGTATTCGTGTTGTATTATTTATTTTAGTGCATTTTATTCATTGCTTCATGTTATTTAATCCATAAAATTTAATAAATGTTGCATTTAATTCAATTAATTTTAAAGTGTTTAATTAAACTTAATAAATATATATAAATAATAAATGGTTAATTAAACATTAAGTAGTTATTATTTACGTATTTATACTGTCACGTCGTCGCGAGGCGCGCGCGCGTGCACACTCTCGGCGCCGCTTCACCGCGACGCGGATCAAAAGATACGCACGGCGGAGGATCGCGCCTGCGCCTCGCAAAGCTTCTCGCGCTTCCGGCCACTAAAGCACACGGATTTTGCTGGGCGCCAGACGCGCCATAGACGCGTCCCCTAAACACAAATCGCGATAACAATTCGTCGCCGGTCGCACGCGAAGGGCCGGCTGCCCTACGTCGGTAGAGGGGTCGGGCGGTGCCTTCCAGTCACGCTCGGTGTCCACACTAACGGTGCGGTGACTCTATTCTACCGCGACAGACACACCATCCACACATCGCTCGCAAAACGACACCGACTACCCACGACAACAACCATACAACGCCAACCACCCTCGGCATCCAGGAAAAGCAGTACGACCCGCTCGCACGGTCGCGTATCCCCGGGGCTCGTATCGCACACGCGAATAACACTCTCGCGAAGCCTCCTGCCGCCGAAACGGGACTCCTCGCCCCCGATGGCGATCGCCAACACACACAAACCTTACCCGTCGCCACGGACGGGTCGCTACCGCTAATCAACGCGTCGGCATCCGAGCGCGATCGTCGTCCCCCTTCGCGGGCACGTGGCCGTACAAAACCTCGCTCTGGAACGGGCGACTTCACCGGAGATGTTCGCTCGCTGCTTCCTCTCCCGACGGCGGGGACTCGGTCCCGTCAGCGTACAGCTCGAAATCCACCAAAGACTTTTCTCTATCCGGCTTCGGCCTCGCTTCCGCACTTTCGAACGGCTCGCACGCAAGAGAGAGCTCTGCCCGCGGATCGATTTCCCATCGATCCGCCGGTGGCGCGATCGCGCCCATCCCCCTCCTGATTGGCGTGGGGTGGCGCGACCTAGGGGCGCGGGGGTTTCAAACGCGATAGCGGGCCCGCGCTGTCCTCGTCCGGCCGCCACCGGTCTGTGGAGGGTGATTTCGGGTCGCCTCGGCGTCCACCTCCCTGCTCGGGCCGTGCGGGGTGTCCCCGGCTCCTCCTCTCGGAGGTGGCTTCCAGCGTCGTCTGCCACCGGGCCGGGCGCGACGACCGTCTTAGCCGCTCCTTCCGGTGGTTTCCTCCGGCGCGTGCCTCCGTGCGGACTGTCCTCACCGCACCACCTCCCGGCCCCGGGTCGCTGCGCCCCCGGTCGTCAGTCTCTCGGCTCTCCTGGTGGCTGGTTCTTCCGGCTGGTCTTCTCCGGGTGGGATGGCAGGGGTCGTCGGGTGAGGTGCCATACAAAGTAATGCTTAATTAAAATGAGTTGCTCATTCGCTACGACCGCCCCGGGGATGTCGGTTCGCTCGGTAGCCCTCGGCGCGGACGCGAGGCCGTGCCCTTGTGACGGTGGCGGGACGCGGCTACTCCATGCGGAGCGGCAACGTCACAATACATATAATTTATTATAATAATAGTACAATTTTAATATTTAACAGTATCTTTTCTTTTCAGGACAAATTACAAATTTTTTAAATAACTTTTAAAATAATTTAAAATGTTTAAAGCAATTTTAAGGTATCTAAAATAATTTTTGAAATCAAATTGTTAAAGATAATTTTAACATTGTTTAAGAGAATTTTACATTTGTTTTTTACATTCGTTAAACAATTCAAATATTAAGGATTTGTAATTCTATACAACCAATAAAAAAAATTATTGCATTTAGAAAATTAAAATTCGGTCGGTAAGAAAGATGACTCCGGGATCCCCTTAAGTTTTTTAAAACAATCATGAATTATTTAGTGTTAGAAACGATCTGTTAGTGTTATAAAACAAATGAAAGTCGACTTATTGTCGAGCCAATGCATGGTAACAGATTGTTGTGTTTCACGACACTTGACGTGCGGAGTCTCCTTGTTACGTGATTTTACGTATTATTATTGTTCTAAAGAGCTTTTAAAGTTTAAAGGAACGTTTAAAGTGACGAAATTAGTTTTTTGAATACGGTATCGGAGAGATATAAGTGGCATAATAAAGAGATAATGGCTAGCGGCAAGCAATAGAACAAACAATCGTTTGATGAGATATGGCAAAATTATTTCTTTTCTTTAATATGTAATGAAACTATTTGTTTGTTATGCGGTTTTAAACCCAAGTTAGTGCAGAAGCAATCAATTGAAAGGCATTATAAAATGAAACATTCTAGTGAGTATTCTAAGTATGTGGGCCAAGCAAAGTATGATTTAATTGAGGGATTAAAATTAGTTTATCAACAAAGTAATGACGCGATTTCTCGTGATAATAATGATAGTACAAGTTCTTCAAAAAATGCTCTCACCGCGTCTTTTAATATTAGTTATCTTCTCGCAAATCAATCGAAACCATTTACTGATGGCGAATTTGTAAAAAAATGCCTTATAGAGGCAACTAAAGCATTCGGAGGTTCGTTAACTCTTGAAAATGCTATCAGTATTCCTCTCAGTGATAAAACTGTAGCATCAAGAGTGAAAGATATCGCTAGTCATATTATAGAAAAATTAAAATCTTTAATTGTTGCTTGTTCTTTTTTTTCATTATGCATCGATGAAAGCACCGATAATCGACACGTGAGCCAGCTTAGTATTTTTGTTAGAATAGTTCAGGATGATTTTTCATGTGTCGAGGAGCTTTTAGATTTAGTCCCATTACATGGTACGACAACAGGAATAGACATTTTTAAAGCCGTAGAAGAAACACTTCAAAAATTTAACGTAGATTTTTCAAAATGTTCAGCCATCGTGACTGATGGTGCAAAAGCAATGACGGGATCAAAAACTGGTTTTCTTGGCCAATTAAGACAACGAAATTTAGAGATGTCGGCAATTCATTGCATTATACATCAAGAAGCGTTATGTGGCAAAGTTCTTAAATTGTGCACCGCAATGCAAACGGTCACAAAAATTATTAATTTCATTAAAGGCGGCAACAAGTTTCTGAATCATAGGAAATTTCAGCAGTTTCTTCTTGAACATAACGCTGCCTATACGGATGTTCCTCTTCATTGCGAAGTTCGTTGGCTTAGTGCAGGGCAGTGTTTAGACAAATTTTTTGCAATACGAAAAGAAATTCTCCTGTTTTTGCAAGAAATATCAACATCAAAATTTGAAGAATTTAAATCTTTCTTTCAAAATTTAGAAACTCTTTCGGAATTAGCCGTTGTAACTGATATAACTAATCAACTTAATATTTTAAATTTACAGTTGCAAAAAGCGAATCAAAATATTTCTCAATTAATTACTCACATCGATTCCTTTCGAAGAAAATTAACATTATTAAAAAATCATTTAGAAAAAAATATTTTTCATTTTTACCCATGTTGCCAGATTCTTTTTAATGAACACGGTATAAATTGTAACTTTAAGCAACATGTTTATATTCTTGATGAAATTATTAATCAGTTTAATACGCGTTTCAATGATCTTTTAACGCTTCGAAGCGACTTAATTTTATTTGAAAATCCTCTTTTAGTAAAAATTGAAGAACAAAGTTTGCAGTATCAGGAGGAACTTTGCACTTTGCAAAATGATTTGTCTTTAAAATCCAGACCAGAAAAAGGTGTAGAATTTTTTAAAATTTTAGATAGATCGATATATCCTATTTTAAGAAATTTAGGTTTACGTATTTTTTCAATGTTTGGATCCACATACTTGTGCGAATGCTCATTTTCCAAAATGAAAAATATAAAAGCAGATAAACGTTCTTCCTTAAATGATGCAACATTATCTTCACTGATGCGGACAAGTTCATCAAGTATCGACGTAGATATTGCATCACTAGTTCATTCTGAAAGGCCAAGAAAATCTAGTTTAGAATAATCCTATCTTTTTCATATTTTTTCTTTATCTCTCATTTTTTAAATAAAAAAAATTTTTTTCTTCTACAGTGGAATAGGCCTACTGGGGAAACCACTCTAAAAAAAACGCATCAGCAATAGTACCCCACGGGTGATGTGGAAATCTATTGAATATTTCAATAATTAAAAAAAAATTTTTTTTCTGAAATTTTAATAATCGAGGGAGAAAGAACTCATAGATTGGATAGTACCGCTCCTGAGGCTCGACGGCGCTGGCCCTAGCGGCAGCGGAGCGCGCGGTAAGGAGAGGCAAGGAGGCGTCAACATACGAGAATCGGGTGAAATGCTGAAATAATTCCGAGCACTGTAGTAAATAAATAAAAATTTTGGGCAGCATGCGCATGCTCTTTTTTTTTTTTGTTGTCGAGGAGGAAACCTTTTATAGGTACCCCAGAGACCCTGGGGGGTCCCTGGGGTTATGTGGGACTCTCCCAGAGGGAAAACAAGTCCCCCTGGGCCTACCCACTAAAACCTCCCCGGGGTGCCATTCCTTAGCCCATAGAGAGGGGTGGGTGGGCATCACCAGTGGTATTCATCCACCCACCCCTTGGGCTGGTCGTCTGGGACGACCTCTTCTTGGGGGGAGAGGAAGACAGAACTTCCCCTCCCCCATTGTCTGTCCTAACGGGGAAGGCCCGACACCCCGAGACCTTCCCCCGCCCCTCCCGGATGCTGTTGGGGGGGCCGTGGTGCCCCAGAGGCCCCAGCCTCTGGGACGACCACCCCACCGGGAGGGAGAGAGTAATGGTTCTCCCTCCCGGTTAACTTTACCTGATGGGGGGAGGGATTTAAAGAGATCCCTCCCCCCAGGAGGGAACTCCCTGTTTTTGCTTAGAGCACTCGAGCATGAGTGCCCCCCGGGAGTTCCCCCCAACCTCTCATCTCCGCACGCCTGACGAATCAGGCGTGCGGGCTAAGAAAAGGGAGGTGAGGAGGCCCCCTCGGTATGCCAGGCAACCAACCAGTGGTTGACCGGCGTGAGGGGGACCTCCTCTCTGCTAAAGAGGTGCACCGAAGTGCAAACTACCCTGAGAGGTGTTGGCGGGGTCCCCTAGCTACGCTAGGGGGACCCCGTCGCTATCAAGGGCGCAGGTGCGCCATTCGACGATGGGGGATCCGCCTGACCCTCCTTAAAGTAGGAAGGGGCGAATCCCCGTTGTCATCGTCGTCGCCCTCGGAGGGGGAGGATGGAGGCACTACCTCCACCTCCCCTCTCCTAATGCGTTCAGCTATCTTTTTCTGCGACATAACTTTGCCGCAGAAGGAGATGAACGCTGCCCATTTATCCTCTCCCTCCAGGATCTTGGGAATAATTCCCTGGAGGGAGAGGTCTGCGGTGCCGATCACATCGGTCAGGGCCCGGCGCTCTGTATCCCAGGCGGGACAGTCCTTCAGTGTATGAAGCGCCGAGTCCCTGCCGGCCGCGCAGTGATGGCACCGCGTCGTGCGCTCTTTCCCGATGCGACGCAGGTAGGACCCGAAACATCCGTGGTCCGTTAACACCTGCGTCGCATGGAACGTCAGTCCGCGTCCGCGCCTATCTACCCACTCGGATAGATAGGGCCGGATGGCGTCGATGGTCCACTTGCCCGCCGAGGCGCTCCACAGGGAGGCTTCCCAAGCCTCCACAGCGCCTTGGCGGGCTCTCTTCCGTATCCTGGCCACGGTCCCTGGAGCTAAACGGGCCCGCCCCACACCGCCCGGCTTCCTCGTGCGCCGATATACCTCGGCGCACGCGTTGGCCGAAAAAACGATGGGGACGAGACCCACCAGGACCGTAGCTGCCGCGTGCGACGCGGCGCGAATAGCCGCGGGCTCGGACCAAACCGGTGCTCCATACAGGAGCACCGATTGCACCACGTTAGCGTACAGTCTACGCACGCGGCCCCCCGGACCACAGACGTTCGACAGGAGGCGGCCTAGACTGACCGCCATCCTGTCTGCTTTGGGGGTTACCTTGTCAAAGTGTTTGACGAACCCCCAAAGCCCATCCAAGGTGAGGCCCAAGTACTTCATAGTAGGCCCCACCTGGACGCGGACCTCCCCCACCCAAAGTTGGATGGGGGGAGGCTGCCCCTTCTCTTTGCTGTAAAAGAATATCGCTTCGGTTTTCGCGGGGGCAACCTCCAAACCCATGCGGCTGATAGAGCGCACGACGGCGCGGACGGCGTCATTTGCGCCGTCACGCGCCTCTACCCAAGTGCTCCCCCGGGACAATACTAAGGTGTCGTCTGCGTAACAAAGCAGATGACTGCCCCAGGGGAGTGCGGAGCACCCTGTCGTAAGCGAGGTTCCATAGCAGGGGCCCCAACACAGACCCCTGCGGAACCCCGCAGTAGGCAGGCCTACAGGCTGCCAGCTCCAGTTTGTTGGTGAACTGGAGCTCCCTGTCGCGGAAATAATCCTGGACAATGTCCACCAAATATTGGGGGAAGCCATGGTACTGCATGGCTTCCCCAATGGCCTCCCAGGGGAGGGAATTAAAGGCGTTGACGATGTCGAGTGACACCGCCAACGCCACGTCTCCCTCCCCGGTAATTTGGTCCGAGAGGGCCTTGAGTGACATAATTGCGTCAGTCGTTGACAGGCCCTCCCGGAACCCAAATTGGCCCCGACTAAGGTCGGGACCATTCCGCGACAGGTGCTCGACGAGTCGGCCGGCAATGATTGTTTCAAAGAATTTGCCGAGCTCGTCGAGTAGGCAAATCGGCCTGTAGGCCGAGGGTGCGTCCGCCGGCTTTCCCTCCTTGTGGAGAAGCACGAGCCTCGCTTGTTTCCACAAGGAGGGAAAGGTGCCCGTCCTGAGGCAGGTATTAAAGAGACGCCTCAGGCGGGCACCTACTTCACCAAGTGCCAGGGCCCAGACTCGACCAGGGACCCCGTCCGGGCCGGGGGCCTTTCCTTTGGCCTCAATTTCCTCGCGGCCCGGACGAACTCCTGATCGGAGACCCCGAGCTCCGGAGACCAGGGGGGAGGCGGACCCTTCGGAGGGAGATTAACATCCCTCCAGGGAAAAAGAGCCTCCACCACCCGCTCCAGAAACTCGGGGTCTATCGTCTGCGTCGTTGGGGGCGCCGCCGGACGTAAACGATTAAGTACGATCCGGTACGGTCGCCCCCAAGGGCCCTGGTCAAGTTCTTCTATTAACTTCTCCCAGGCCCTGGCCTTGGCCGTGCTGATGGCTGCCCGCAGCGAATTCCGCGCGGCAAGAAATTCGCTGCGCGCCATAGCACACTCTTCTCTACCCGCCCCTCGCCGCCGGGCGCGGAGGAGATTGCGGCGTGCCAAATTGGCTTGGCGCCTCAGGTCCGCAATCTCCTCCGACCACCAATAAGCAGCCCGACGGGGGGCAGGCCTACAGCGGGGCATGGCCGCGTCACAAAGGCGCTCGGCCATGTCCCTTATTTCCTCGGCCTCCGCGTTGGCGTCCACCTGGTCGGTGAGATTCACCGACCAGGTTTCTGCCGCGGCGAAGGCCAACAGACGGTCCTGATCAAGCTTGACCAGTGACCATCTCTTCGGGGGTGCGTTGCCCCCCGCACGACGGCGGAGTAGCACCTCCTGGGGAGTGGCTACCACGTCCAATTCAATCTGGGCGTGGTCTGATAGCGTATCTCTTCTGGCCACTCTCCAGTTGCTGATCAAACGCGCCGCTCCCGGGGTAGCCCACGTTAAATCCACGATGGACTCCCCTTGGGGGCGGACGCAGGTGCTCTGGGCCCCTTGGTTGATCAAAACGAGGCCCAGCTCCGCCGCCCATCTAAGCAGGACCTCCCCCCTAGCATTGGTGAGCCGGGATCCCCACGCCCGAGACCAGGCGTTGAAGTCCCCGGCCACCAAGACGGGATAGGGGAGGCATCGGTGTATGCCGTCCCCCAGGTCCCTTAGCAATGCTTTATACTGGGGGAGAGTCCTGCTGGGGGGCGCGTACACCCCCGCCACAAACAGGGCACCCCACCTCGCTATAACAAACCCCCTTCCACTCACCAAAAGGGAGATGGGAGGGGAGCGAGGGGAGTGCCTTCTGATAATTGCGGCAGAGCCGTCCGCGTCCACCAACCAGTTGGGGTTATTCCCCGGGACGCGGTACGGCTCCGCCACAACTCCCAATCCGGCATCACGCTCCGCCAGGTCCTGTAAAAATAAGTCCTGGGCCCGGCGGGCGTGATTGAGATTCTCCTGGAGGAGCCTAATGGAGGCGAACTTTATGCCTCCGTCGGCCCCTCCACGCCGGATCCCTCTGCAATGCCGGACATCGGCTCTGCCACATCACAGGGCAAGGCCCTGTAAAAGTTTCCACTCTCGAACGACCTCATGACCGGGAGCCCCCTCGGCACACGTTGTGGCTGGGGGTCCACCTCCATTAGCTCCGTTGCCCCTGCCGGAACAGGGGTAATCAGAGCAACAGTCGTGACGGAGGTGGCCGCCTGCACCACCTCCATGACTACTTCCTCGCTCCCAGCGCTAGCTGGGGGAGCTCTCTCCCGCGGTCTCTGCGGGAGAGGTTCTGGCTCCGCCTCCATCCTCACTGCCACCTCTATGGCGGCGGCAGTTGAGGCGAGGGCCGTGGGGGTGGCCGTCTGTGTCGTTCCCCGGCCCTTTTTCTTCTTACCCTTTGGGGGCCGACATGCGTCGCCCCCCATTCTGTCCGGCCTCCCCGCGGCCTTGCACACCGCGCAGGAGACCGGATTCTTGCACTCACTGGCCCGGTGCCCGGCAACCCCGCAATGGTAACAGCAACCACTGCGGTCCGGGTTGCCGGGACACCTGGTCCTAACATGGCCCCCCTCCAGGCATCTAAAGCACTGGAGGGGGCGCTTCTCAAGGATCTCGACCCTGGCCGAGACCCATATTAATTGGAGGCGGCCCGCCTTGATAATGCGGTTTGCCGCCTCCACAGGGCATTTGACAATCGTCGTGCTCATGCCCCTCGGATTCGGTGGGGGGCGAATCACCCCCACTCTAACGTCCGAGGGACTGCACGCGCCCTGCTTCACCACAGCTGACCCGACCTCCTCGGGGGTCACCGAGGGCTCCAAATCCCGCACCCTAATATCTACGGTGCGCTTGGGGCGGGCCACTCGGATCCCCCCCTGGTCTTTAAAGAGGACGGTCAATTTGTCAGCCAACTCGTCCGCCTTCCTTTCTCGGTCCGCTCCGGAGATCTCGAGAACCATCGCCCCGGTGGCCGCTGTCCTGGGCTGCATTCTCTCTATCCCCAGCTCGACGATGGAGATATTGGCCTTGGCCTTGTCGAGGATCTCCTTGTACCCCCCGGCGGCGGAGGTAATCGTTACCGCCGCCGTCGTGGGGAATCTCCTTTTTGATGGTTTTTTGGTACCTCCCCCCTTTTGGGAGGGGGGAGGGGCCTTAACCGTCTTCTTCTTGGGGGTAGGTACAGGGGGCTTCTTTGTTGTATTAGCCCCTTTCTTTCTCCCGACAACCTCGCTCCAGGTCGCACCGCCCGGCGGGGTGCCCCCACCAAGGTTGGGGGAGGTCTCCGCGCGGTCCGGAGCGGAGCGGCCTGGGGTCGGCGTCGGTACCGCAGGAGCAGCCCTGCTCCCCCCTTTGGATGTCGTGGGGGGGCGTGGGGCTGCTTTTTGGGAAGGCTGTGTCCCTCCCTTCTTCTTACTTTTAATGGAAGAGGAAGAGTCGTTGTTATTTCCCCCCGCGATGTTATTTGGGGGGGAGCAGCCTTCCCGGTCGGCTGTGCCTGACCCGTGGGAGTCCTGACCGGCGGCGGGGAGCTCAGGATGGGGAACCTCCGAGGAAGATCCCTCATCATGGCCGAGGACACGGCCTGGACCAAGCTCTCCAGGCTCATGTCCCCCACTCTATCCGCCCCTTTCACAGTCGAGGACTCCTGTCCCGTAGTCGGCGGTGGGGCCTCATCCGGAAGCCTCACCGGAGGGCACCCCAGCAACGATGGCCGAAGAGCTGGAAAGTTGTCCAGCTCTTCCTGTGTCGCCACTGGGCGCTCCGCCGGCAGATCCTGGGAGGGAGTGCACACCTCCTCCCCCCCCAAACAGTTCCATCTGTCCCGGCTTCGGTTTCCTCAGTAGGTAAGGGGATCGAGGAGGGGAGGTCCTCTCCATCTCCTCTATCCTCCTTTTAAGGTCCGCGACCTCCTCCTTTAAACGACGGTTAGCCTCGAGCACCTCGGCCACCCTCTCATTTTGAGGAGAGGGGGCCCTTCCAGAGAGGGGGTCGTAGTACCCCCTCCCGCTCTTGGCTAACAAGGCCGGGACACCCGTTTCAATGGCGGCAGCGGCCCTGAGGAGGCCCCCCGCCAGGGTTCCCTGTATGCCTTTTGGAAGGCGCGCCGTCTTTCTGATCATGTCTACGTGACCAGTAAGCAGCTCCGCAATATCCTCCATTGAGGCCCCCTTGATAGCTTCGGCGACCTCTTTGCACTTCGCTTCGAAGTGACGGGCACAGGCAGTCGACTCCTCGAATGGGATGGTTTCATCCGCCGCCCTGCGCGACTCTCTGTCAATGTCGTGCGCTCTCTTCTGCTTGGCCCGCGCCGCACGCTTCGAAGCGGTGTATTCCCCTAAGTGGGAAGGATCTTTGGGGGGACGTCCCCTCAGATCCTTCTTAGGGGGTTGGGTCCTAATCCACCATCGGACTCGCTAGAGAAACAAACACGAGTCCTCGCCTTCTTCTTCACTCGTTCGCCTACAGACTCGCAATCGTCCGAGCCCGCAGACATCTCTCTGCCGGAAGCTCTGGTGTTAGAGCAAGATGGAATGGGCGGAGAATCCCCCTTTTTGGTCTTCTTGTCCATTTCGTATCTGTAGACCGGGAGTCTGGACAGAACAACCCTGCCCCCGGTAGGAGGGGCCTTCCTCTTAGGTCTCAGACCCGGTGCCGCCTTCATCTCCACATCCGAATCTGAGCCCGCCCCACCCTTCAATCGAAGAGTGGGGTAAATGATGTGATTAAGCCTTAGGCCACAAACCCGCTCTGTTTCAGAAACAGACACGAGCGTGCTTCTCGCTGCGAACTTGCGCCCAGAATTGGACGCAAGCCCCTTCGCAAACGCAGCTTCCCCGGCAGGGCCTGCGGTGCACCCTGCCGGTAGCCCGACGTATGATGACGACGGGAGGAGGGCCGGGACGATACCCTCCTCTCGCCGGCTCCTGGGCGTCCGAACGCCCTGGAGCGGTAGTGATCCGCACTTTACTGTCGTCATAATCATTTTTGTAACAATAAGGGGTGGTTTATTCTCAGGGTGTCCTTCCCCTAGGTCGGTTGGCAACCAAGCCTTACGGAGCCCGACCCGCCCCAGAGCCAGACTGGCTGGGGACCGAAAGGACTGAAATCCACATATTGGTGGAGCACGGAAATCGCGGCCCTACGCGCGGACTCTCTGCGCTGCTGGAGAAGAGCGACCAGAGCGAGGGGTAGGGCTCCACCGATTGAACAAAGGCGCCTGGATCGAAACCTGAGGGAGGCGAGGAAGGCGCTGAAGGGTGCTATCCTGAAAGCGAAAAAGAAAGCATGGGAAGAGCTGCTGGCCACGCTGGAGGAGGACCCGTGGGGGAGGCCCTACAGAATAGTCATGAAAAAACTGAAGCAAGCAGGACCACCGCTGAGTGAAACGATGCCGGTAGTGGAAGTGGAGGGGATAGTGCGACACCTATTTCCATCAGGACCGACAGATCGAGAGCGGGACGTGGTATTGGCCTGGGATCCTGATCTGGCTGTAACCGTTCGTGAGGTTGAGGCAGCGGCAAGAAGACTCCGAGGCGGAAGGGCACCAGGGCCGGATGGCATCTTGGACAGGGTGGTGACCGGCACCCTGGGACTGTTGGCAGAAAAGTGGGCATCCTGCTTTACCGAGTGCCTGAGGAGGGGGCGGTTCCCACTATGCTGGAAGAGGGCCAAGCTGGTACTCCTCAAAAAAGGAACGAAAGACGACAACTTACCATCGTCGTATAGGCCCATATGCCTTCTGGATGAAGGCGGCAAACTTTTGGAGAGGGTGATCGTGGCCAGGCTACAGGAGTACCTGGACGCCTCGCAAGGAATATCGTCGTCCCAATTCGGGTTCAGAAGAGGAAGATCTACCGTGGATGCAATACTGGCCCTGCAGGACACCGTAGGGCAGATGCTGGAAGACGGAGGTGTGGCCCTAGCTATTGGTTTGGACATAAGCAATGCTTTTAATACCATACCGTGGACCGCGATACTGGGAGAGCTCGCGGAAAAAGGCGTACCGGGCTATCTGAGGGCGATTCTCACTAGCTACTTAGAGGATCGATCGCTGTCCTATCTAGACTGTGAAGGGAGGATCCGAACGAGAAGAGTGACCCGGGGGGTTCCGCAGGGTTCGGTCCTTGGGCCAACCCTGTGGAACGTCGCCTATGACCCGATCCTTCGTGTGGGGTTGCCAGCGGGATGCCGCGTCATGGGGTATGCGGATGATACGGTGGTGGTCGCCGGGGGGGCCACATTCAGGGAGGCAGTGGCCAGAGCAGAGATGGCGACGGCCATTATCGTGAGAAGGATTCGCAGCCTTGGCTTGGAGGTCGCCCTTCCCAAGACGGAGGCCGTGGTATTCGTGAGGGGCGCAAAACCAATCCCCGAGGGGAACATGCAGGTTGGCGAAGTTACGATCAAGGTGGGTAAGACCATGCGATATCTGGGCCTGACAATCGACAGCAGGTGGCGCTTCGGTGTGCATTTCAGGCGACTGCTTCCGAAGGCGGAGGGGATGGCGGCGGCTCTGGCTAGGATCATGCCTAACCTGAGGGGACCGAGTGGGCGGCGGAGGCGTCTATACGCCGAGGTCGTGCACTCGGTTATAATGTATGGGGCCCCTGTGTGGGCCAATGTGGTTCGCGAAGATAGATTTATTAGAGACAGGGTGGCGAGAGTGCAGAGGACACTCTCATTGAGAGTGATCTCTGCCTATCGCACCGTCTCACACAGGGCCGCCGCCATCCTGTCCGGAATTCCCCCTGCGGATATTATGGCGGAAAGGCACCGCAGGATTTACATGCGGATGCGGGAGTTAAGGGAAGAGGGCCGGGAGCCGGTCACCGAAAGAGTAAGGAATGCGATTAAGGCACGGGAGAAAGAACGTGAGATCGCGAAGTGGAAGGCGAGGATTCGAGCGGATCAGCAGGGCTCGGGGATTAGGGTGGCGCAGGCACTGGCCCCGAGGCTGTCAGCCTGGATAAATCGGACCGGGAAAAACCTCACTTTCAGGACCACACAAGTGGTGACCGGTCATGGGGTATTTAATGAATTCCTTTACAGGATAGGCAGAGCCGCGTCCCCTGGCTGCTCGCACTGCGAGGGGCCGGAGGATACGGCTCAGCACACTTTGGCGGAATGCCCAGCTTGGGTAGTTCAAAGAAGGAAATTGGTGGAAGCGGTTGGCCTAAACTTAGAGTTGGGCCCTCTCATGGGTGCGGCGATGACCTCACGAGCGAAATGGGTGGCCTTCGTCGAGTTTTGTGAGGAGGTCATGCGGGAAAAAGAGGAGGCCGAGAGGGAGCGGCAACGTGTCCCACTGCCACCCGTGGACCCTCCTCTCGGGTAAGAAACAGTTTGGGGTGCATGTGCGGGTATGTGCTGCGTGTGCGCATGCTTGCACTGGCGTTCCCTGGTATTGGGGTACAAAAAACTTTTGTGCAACAATGCTGTAAGCGGGGCCGTAGTGCACGGGGGTGTGTGCATGCGCCTATGTGTACATATGTAAATAGAAACCTAGACTATTAAACCTGACTATTACAAATTAGAATTAGAATTAGAATTAATTAATTAAATAATTAATCTAGTTAATAGGGTAAGGTAAAGCAGCAATGCTACAATGTAGAGTTCCCGATCAAGAGGAGGAGCTTGGCTCCATTGGAGGGTGGGGGCCGCTGAAGCATACTTCAAGTCTACCAGGACCCCTACCGTGCTCTTTGGCAGGATAAATGCCTGAGGAGGGGTTTTTAGTGGGTAGGCGGTGGATGGTATTATCCTAGGATATGCCATCCATCGAATCCCACACTACCCGGGTGTACGGGCACCCGGGTGTCTTTCGGCCTTATGCCGGGGACCACGGGGTCATTGACCCCGGGGTCGTCGAATCAAGTGCCGTGTACCGAAGATTTTCCCCTCCTCCGCAAAAAAAAAAAGAGCCAGACTGGCTCTCTCCACCACCCCAGCCCTGCCTCGGAAACGTCCGAGCGGCCTGGGGTGGCCCAGCCCGGTGGGCCCGGGAGTTCCGGGACACCACCGGCCCGTCCCTCACCCTCCCTCCCGCGTACTGCAGGACTACGTCCCGCAGCCGATTGGGAGGGAAGGAAGAGTGCTCCTTCCTGCCAGGGCCCCCACGCGTCGGGAACACCGGCCGCGGGGGGAGCCCGACAGTCGGGAGCACCCATCCAGCACTTCACCGCCCCCGGCCCCGACCTCGGAATAAGTCCGAGCGGCCCGGGGACGGCCCAAAACCCTGGTGCGCTCTTAGACCCCCGGAACGGATTCCGGGGGAGCCCCTCCATCACAGCAAGGTGGCGCACCATCGGAGGGGGCATGCGCATGCTCTGTAATCTATGAGTCTGTTCTTTATAGCTGCACTACTAAACTGGTGCAATAAGTTAGAGTGAAAACATATATATTTGTCTCATTCTAACTTATTGCACAGTTCAGTAGTGCAGCGATAAAGAACAGATCCAATGTGCGTGCAAAAGTGCGTGAATTTCAAACATGTATGTTTTTCTCACACACACACACATACACACACACACACACACACACACACACACTACACACACACACGCACACGCATCGCACACATCGCGCGCACGCACATCGGCACACGCACACACACACACGCGCACACACACACACACACACACACACACACATTGTCGGCGAGCACGTGGACAGTGTTCTCGAGAACACTGGTATCAGTACTTCGGCTCGAGTTCACGCTGTCTTCCCGGTGTGACCTCTCTTTGTGCCCTTTTCTTGATATCCAATTGTACACAACCTTTGACTCCACACGGCGGTTCCAGGGAGGGGGGGGCGAAGACCCCCGTACCTCTTCCCTTCGATGTGTGTGTGTGTGTGTGTGTGTGTGTGAAAAACATACATGTTTGAAATTCACGCACTTTTGCACGCACATTGGATCTGTTCTTTATCGCTGCACTACTGAACTGTGCAATAAGTTAGAATGAGACAAATATATATGTTTTCACTTTAACTTATTGCACCAGTTTAGTAGTGCAGCTATAAAGAACAGACTCATAGATTACAGAGCATGCGCATGCTGCCCAAAATTTTTATTTATTTACTACATCAAAATTATTTATATATTGTAACGTTGCCACTCCTCTGCGGGGTAGCAGTGTCCCGCCACCCCGTGACAAAGACACGGCCTCGCGTTCGCGCCGACGGAAAGAGACCGAGCGTATCAAAATCTCCGGGGCAAGAGGCGTAGGTAATGTGCATTTATGGTATCCAATCGAACGGTGTCCAATCGAACGGTGTGCAACTGAACGGTATCCAATTGTACGGTGTCCAAATGCATCATTCCCGACAAAGACAATGAGATAGCTTTTATAGGTGCGAGAAGCGCAGCCATGCCAAGTGCGAATAGTAAAGGAGCCGGTATAGTCGACGCTGGAATTTAAGAATGGACGCGTTGGTATGACGCGAGACGTTGGTAGCGAGCCCATCATTTCTCTGGCAGTAACAGCGCGATGTCGAATGCATCGAACACATCGATGAATGAATGAGCTGACCAGGGCGCGACCGCCGATCCCCGATGATCCAATACTGCTGCCGCAACGTTGTTAACCTGCACTCCACCATGGAGAGTTTGCTTAAGGATGTCTGAAATCACAAGACATGAGAAGGACGAGTCCGAAGCAGGATGGCAGGATGTTTAGTATCGGAGTCAAACAAATAATTTTTTAACTGTCCGCTGACGCGAAGAATGTCTTCCGAGTCGACAAATGGCGAAAGTTTGAAAAGTGGATGAGAGCGATGGAGAGCAACCTTCCGAAAGCAGATGTCCTTGACTGAAGTGAATCTTCTGCGTCTCTTTCAACTAGAATGTGCGAGCTTTGTAAATTTCGTCCGCTGTCAATCCCAGAGAGGGAGGAACCTTGAGCTCTTTGAAGCGGTCTGTTGCACGCAGAATCCACGCGGTTGTGCGAAGAAGCCGAGTAAGCCGTAAAAAACGATCTATTAATTCCCAGCTGTCAGGAGTGGTTCTTCCGTGGAAACTTGCACAGACTTCGGAAGATGCTCTTCAAGGTCGATGATAATAAATATGAGAAATTGTTACAACAGAACTGTATGTAAGGCTGTACAACAGAAAGATCTTGAAGGTCTATGCCACCAGAGGTGATGATGACAAAGTTGATGCGAGGAGATGCCGCGAGACAAGCAGTCGGCGGGATTGTCAACGCCAGCGACGTGACGCCAGTGCGCATCGGGAACCAACTTCTGGATTGCGACCACTTTGTTTGAGATAAACTCTTTTCATTGTGATGGATGTCCCTTGACCCATGCAAGGCTAACGCTTGAGTCGGTCCACAGATGAGCAGGCACATGCTAATATTCAAGAATATCTCGAACTCGAGCAATCAAACGAGCCAGCAAGACAGCGGTTGCGAGTTGCCAAGCGAGGAATCGTTTGTCGTTTTATTGGAGCGACAAGGAGTGTGACCTTGGCATTTGCGTGATCATGCAGAGTTCGAATATAAAGCACCGCTTCGAGTGCGTCTTGAGAAGCATTGGAAAACCCGCGGAATTCGACTCGTGCTGATGAAGAAATGTTGATCTAGCAAGGAATTGAAATCTCGAATACTTCAAGCGTGCGTCAAAATTAATCCATTTGTGAGCGAGAGATGGAGGCAATGAATCATCCCATCCGATTTGCGTTTTTCAAAGTCGTCGAATAAAGATTTTTCCGATGATTGTGACTGGGGCGAGCCAGTCGATCGAAAAGTTGAGCTACATGAGACAGTGCAGATCGTTTAGTGAGTGTGGATGGAGAATCGAATTGACTCACGTGAAATGTGAATGTCAGTTATCGGATGCCAAGTGAGACCAAGAGTGCGAGTTTCGATCGAAAGATCACGAGTAGATGAGCTCTCAATTGATGTGGAGATACCAATGAGGATGGACTCGTTGCTTGATGTCCACTTTTGTAATCGGAAGCCGCTCGCCATGAGGAGTTGGATTAACTGAGCAGCTTTATCCTGAGTTACTTGCGGAGAGTCAGCACCGGAAAGAATATCGTCTCGTATATATCCTTACATAAAATGTTGACTGCTTGTGGAAAATGATGCTCCTCGTTCAAGACGAGCTGTTGGATGACGCGAAGCGCAAGATACGGAGCGCAGGTAAGACCGTATGTCACCGTGCATAATTGAAAAGTTTGAGGAATCCAACTTTACTTCAGAGAACGCGTTGGTGATCTCGATCGTCCGGATGAACCAGAATCTGCCGATACATTTTCTCAATATCGGCAGCGAAGACAAAGACGTGAGTTCGCCAGCGGAGAAGAACGGCATCAAAGTCTTGTTGCAGCTTGGGTCCAGCATGAAGGCAGTCATTGAGTGAAACACCGTCGTGCATGATGAACCATTGAATACGACTCTCAGTTTCGTCGTGGAACTGGATTCACGAAAACGCCATGAAGAGGGAGTTAAACGGAAGTTTATGTAACATCCTCGCGGGAAATGGAAGTCGCTAACGAGCTTTAAGCCCTCGTACTCTGTCATAAAGTTGATGTATAAAGAACCGAAAGTTGGATCGCGTTGAATGCGATGACGGACTTTCTCAAGTGACTGAACAACTGAAGATCGGGATTCTCCCAAAAGTTTGCGAGTGGATCGAAATGGTCAATCGAACAATATATTGCCCAGTATTGTCTCAACAGTGAGTTTCGAGGAAATGTTTTTCGCACTCCAGCTCGTCAGGATTAAGATGACTGGAAGCTAAAAAAACAACTTCTTCTAGAAGCCAGAATCTCTAAAGCTCTTTAAAGAGATTGATATTTTTGATGGAACTGAGAGCGAATAAAACTGGGTTCGAAACAGATTTCGAAAAGTCCGGAAACAATCCATTCGAATGATGTTTGTTGTGTGACGGGGGCATTTGACGGTCCTCGTTTAATGGAGCCGCAAAGCAGAGAACCGTAAACATCTGCTCCTAAGATGAGGTCAATTGCACCAGGTACAGCGAAATTTAAATCGGCTAATGACAGATTAGTAAGATGAGTCCAGGATGTTGTTACTACGATCTGTGCTGGAACTTGACTAGTGACTCGAGGCAGGATGAGTGCTGAGACGTTGAGTTCGAAGGACGGACCGATGCACGATCGAAGTCGTAGCGAGACGACACGTTAAATCAACGTGTTGAGCGCCGACACTGATAATGGACACTGAGGCATGACTGCGTAGAAGCTGAAGTAATTGGACCAACGATTCTCGAATCAGCGAGACTTCCGAGCCCTGATCCAGCAGTGCGCAAATTTTGAAGATTTCGCCGTGTGCAGACACTAGTGTCATGCACGCGGTAGCTAGCAAAACCTGTAGATGCTTGAAAGAGACAGCAGCGTGATGCAACTGAATAGCCGACGCAGAGGATGCTCCCGATGATGTCGCGCAGAACATCGTCGGGATGGTCGCGGAAGTGGATGCGACTGGTGACGACACGACTTCGCGATGAAACAGCGTATGCTGGCCTCTGCAATGATATTTTCATGGTGCGGCATTCACTAAGATGAGATCCGAGACAATTAAAACATAGGTTCTTGCGGTTGACAAATTCTTGTCGATCACTGAGAGTTTTGGAAGTGAACTCCGAGTACGACGCGATGTAATGTGCTGCGCTACAGAACGAGCATTTCAAGGAACCTGCAACGGCGGTGTGCGTACGAGCAGCTGATTTGATTTTGGAGTTTAATTTCGATGCGATGATTGAAGCTTTCGAAGCACGAAACTGCACCGTGTCCAACGCTTGAATACGACGCTCGAGAAAGAGTTTAAGTCCCAGATAGCACATGGACATCCTATGGACGTTCAATGGACGTTCGAGTTTGGATATCGGGACATCCATAAGACATCCGAATAAAATCCGACGGATGTTCATAGGACGTCCGTTTTTCACTACTCCATACGTCCATAGAATATCCAAAGAAGGAACTAAAATGGACATCATTTCCAGTACTCTAGTATTTGTAATTATTATCGAAATAAACATTCCAAAGTATATAAAGAAGAGGTTTATTAATAATAATAAATCTGAAGCACAAAATTAATTTATATATTTCATATGATAAAAGAATACTTTAAATTACAGTTTTTCTGTAAATATATTTTAAAATAAGATATTTTTGTATATTTCATTTTCAAGTTCTAACTTCATTGTCGTGTTTAGAACAGCTACATCCTCAAAAATTTCAAATTCCAAAATTGTGATTCACATGATGAATAATTATACTCATATATTTCCAAGTAGGTTTTTACTTGCGAGAAAGCTTATGGTTCTTGCGACGCCTAGTGGCGTGAGCGAAACTTATGCGTAGTGCAATAAGTTAGAGTGAGACTAATATATTTGTCTCATTTTAATTTATTGCACCAATTTAGTAATGTATCTACAAAAAAGATCAAATGAGAGTTAAGAAACAAAAGACGAGAAAGTGAGAAATGAGAAATATTGCTTGTTTTTCTATAATATCTAACAATAAGTTATCTTCTAAAATAATCTGTAGGCAATAAAATAGTTTTATATGTAATACAGTTTCTTGTTGAAAAACAACTATTGACGTCCAAAATTGGACATCCTATGGACGTCCAAATATGGAGACTAAAGGATGTCCAAAATCGGATATACATTAGACGTCCATTTCATGTACATAAACGTGTGGACTTAAAATGGACATAAAATGGACGTCCATAAGACATCCTGTGCTATCTGGGAGTTGCTCAAAGGTAGCGAGCTCATTGAAAGTTCCTTGTTCGAGCTCCTAGACTTTCAAAGTGTGTGCATCGAGGCGCCGAGTAACGATGTAAACGATGAGAATATCCCAATATTCAATGGGCACACTGAGAGACTACAAGGCGCCAAGAAATTCCTTTATCATCGATAATAGTGTTTTAAGATCTGAACTGGATTTTTGAGTCAACGGCTTTAATTCGAAAATCCGATCAAGATATGTCGTGACCAAGATGCGTCGATTTTCGTAACGAGAGGTGAGCGCTTGCCAGGCGTGTGAAAAGTTTTCGGCAGTCACCGGTATATTAGCGAGATATCGAGCTGCTTTTCTAGTCGTCTGAGCCTTGAGATAATACAGTTTTTCGATGCACGAAATGTCTTTGTTTGATCCAACCATGGAGTAAGATAAATCGTGAAACGACGGCCAATCATGATAATCACCGGAGAATTTCGGTAGATTGATTTTCGGCAGCGAGCGAACTTCAGAATATAAACTCTGAGAGTGCATAGAATCATTCACGTCTTTATTATGCTCAAGGAATGGTTCGCAAGCTTGCATTAAACAAGACTTTGAATCAAAGTAACCTTTCTCACATTTAGAATAGAGATCGTCAGCAAAATATGTATGCTTACGCATTTCGTCAATGAGACTGCTGATGACTTTATCATGATTGAGCTGAAATTTTTCCCAATTTGTTTCGAGAGTTTGCAGTCAAGAGAAAAGCGGTTGATTTTTTCAGCTCCGAGTTTCTTGGTGTTGTCAAAGACACGAACGATTAGACCGCAGAGATAGTGGTCAGTATAGTTGAAATCTTAGTATTTGTTTTACGTGATGCGTTTGATTTCTTTACATTTTATGTTTCGCGTACAAGTGCGATTCAATGCGCAAAGGCTTCACGCGAGGTCTAAAAAGTGGCGCTGCAAATTATGCTTCTTGTATCGAGGTTGGCACCTTTTTTAATTTTTTCATCACAGAGTAAAGAAGAATCAAGGTAGAAGAAGAAAAAGGTGGGATGTGCGCGGTAGCTGCAAGGCAATAGATCAACAAAGAATTGTATTAGTTCATAAAATAAATAAAGGATATTTTGTCACAAAAAGATGTCCAGTGTGTTATAATTAAGCACGCATCTAACATAATTTTTTCCTTCGAGCCGGACACTCGAATATCAAAAAAGGGCACAGATGCCAATAGCCTAGGCATCAACGGTTGTGAAAACTTCTCTTTGGCGCTCGACACATTGAGTTAATCAACAGTAACAAGCTAATATCGTATCAAAAGGTAGCATAAAGAAGGCACATGAGATAAAGGTTAATATCCAAACAGAAGATCGCTCATCTTTAGTCAATACTCACAGCATAACTTTAATTTATTCATTACAACATTCACATGTGCATTGTCCACCATGAGTACAACACAGTTGAAGGATTTAAAGATACGCATAGGTCAAATAAAGGCGAGTTGCACACGTGCTCAGACCATACTCTCGTCTCGTGACATACAGGCAATGTCTCACAATTACGAGAATGGAAGACGAAAATAGAAGCAACTTGGTCGCAATTCAATGAAATTCAGGCAAGAATCGAGTCCATAGAAGACTCACCTGACCTCACCCTCAAGAAAACACACAAACAAGATAGGATAAAATGCGAAGAAATCTACTTTCACATTGTTTCAGGATTTGATTCTAATACAGGAAGCACATGTAATTCACGAAGATCGTGCGCCACTCGCAGCAAACGATCAGATACAGCCGCGTGCAAATAATCTGCGTCTTTCGAAGATTGATCTACCTTCATTTTCAGGATCTTTTGAAGAGTGGTATTCGTTTTACGATACATTTCAATCGTTGATACACAATAATCAATCTATTTCAGGCGTGTAGAAATTTCTTTATCTTAAAGCAGCGTTAAAGAGAAAAGCTGCAGAAATCATACAAGCTCTCTGGAAATCTCTTCTGATAACTACTGATATCGAAGCATGGCACTTGTTAAAAAACCGCTATGACGACAAAAAAAAGGTTGATTATTCAAAAACACATCAAGGCATTATTTGTTCTTAATCTCCAAGGAAAATTACACAAAATTGTGTCAATTAGTGGACGGCACCCTAAGACCATTGGTCGCCCCATTGATTCATGGGATGACGTTATCATATTGTTGCACTCGCACGCACGGTTCCGCGGCACTTGCGCACTCGCACTCTCACTCGCGCTCCGACCAGACTTGCGGTAAAGATGGACACAGGAATAAGGAATAAAGATTAACAACAATGCGTCTGGCAACATGTAAGCGTCGCCAGGGGACGAGATTCATTCTCCAGTATGCATCCACACTGCATACCGGGTAACGCGAGCACAACACTGCCTCCCTTCTTCCAGATTGTCGCCCCGACAATCCTAGAGAAGCAGAAGAGAATCTTCTTCTTCCAACCGGTTCCAGGGTGGCTTAATCCTCCTCACGGGTATCGAGTTGGTCCCCAACCGGCTCCAGGAAGACGCAGCCTTGGATTCTTCTTCCAACCGGCTCCAGGGTTGCTCAACCCTCCTTACAGGTATCGAGTTGGCCCCCAACCGGCTTCCAGAAAGACACTGCGGAGACCTCTTCGTCCTAGCCCTGTCGTCAAGATTCTTTGCCTCCTCTTAAAGTTCTTAAGTCTTCATTCCAAGTCTTCGTTCTTGAATCTTCTTTCTTCGGACAAGGGGGGTGAATAACGCCCTGTGGCACCTACGTCCCGCAGAACTCCCCAAGTCCCTGCCTAGGCATTTGCCCTATATCCCACGGAAAAACCACAGGACAAAAACCGTGGGGGCGAGGCAGACTTCTTAGAAAAACCCAAAAACAAAAGAAAAACAGCTCTAAGGTTTGGGAGCAACCTCTCTTTTCTCCGCCGATCCCCTTCAGCACCGAGCCTTGTGAACAACTAATTAAATGGAAAAAAAAAACAACAACACGCAATAAAACAAACATAAACAATTCTTAAAAAAAAAGAAATTTTTACGTTTAACTACGACCTTCCTCTCCGGGAAATCGAGACCCTCCTCGAATTGGTGCCACCTTGTCGTGGTGAGGGGGCTTAAGGAGGGGCTCCTTTGATCCGTCGGGGCAGTGATGCCCGGCATTGCCGGCATCTCTGGCTCGGCGGGGAGGGGTCCCTCCGACTAAGAGCGCCAACGGGATTGGGTCGGGTGCTCCCGACCATCGGGGTGTCCCCCCGTGACCGGTGTTCCGGACGCGTGGGGCGCCCCAGTGGGGGGAAGGCTCCATCTCTCTTTCCAAACGGCTGCGGGACGTAGTCCCGCAGTACGCGGGATGGAGGTGGAGCGACGGGCCGGTGATGTCCCGGAACTCCCGCGCCCACCGGGCTGGGCCGTCCCAGGCCGCTCGGATGTTTCCGAGGCAGGGCTGGGGCGGCGGAGAGAGCCAATTTTCGGCTCTGGGGCAGGACGGGCTCCGTAAGGCTTGGTTGCCAACCGTCCTAGGGGAAGGCCATCCCGAAAACAAACCAACCTTTATAAAATTATGGGTTATGTCACAGACAAGGAGAATAACCTTACCGGACCAGGGTGGTCGGACACCCAGGTCCCGGCGTGAGGGGGGCATCGTCCCGACCCCCTTCACGTCGTCATCATACGTCGGGCTACCGGCAGGGTGCACCGCAGGCCCTGCCGGAGAATCGGCGTCTGCGAAGGGGTTTGCGCCCAAGCTTGGGCGCAAACTCGCAGCGAGAGGCACACCCGTGTCCGTGGATGAAACGGAGCGGGTTTGTGGCCTGTGTTTTGTATACCCCACTCTCCGATTGAGAGGGGGGGCGGCTGACTCGGATATCGAGATGGCGGACACGCCAGATCCGAGGCCAAAGAAGAGGGTCCCTTCCGCCGGGTGTTCGGTGATGCTATCCAAACTCCCGGTGATTAAGAAAAGGCCCAGAAAGGGGGTTTCTCCGCCCAAAAAAACCTGCTCCAACACCAGAGCACGAGGCGGAGATAGGTCCGGCAGCTCAGACGAGATCGATGACGAGAGCCTGGACCAAGCTAAGAAGAAGAGGGCCAAGACTACACCTCGTACCCGCTCGTCGAGCGAGTCCGACGGTGCGCCAGGCCCTAGCCTAATTAAGAGGGATCTGAGGGGGCGTCCCCCCAAGGACCCCTCCCACCTGGGCGAATACACTGCCTCGAAGCTCGCGGAACGGGCCAAGATGAAAAAAGCGCAGGACATAGAGAGATCTGCGCTTAGGGCGACCGACAATAAGATCCCTGTCGACGAGACGCCCGCCCGTGCCCGCGGCTTCGAGGCAAAGTGTAGGGAGGCCGCCGAAGCGATTAAAGGGGCCTCGGTCGAAGAGATAGTGGAGCTGCTTATTGGGCACGTTGCCACTATTAGGAAGGCAGCCTCGACATCTAAAGGGTTGCAGGGAACCATGGCGGGGGGCCTCCTCAAGGCTGCTGCAGCCTGTAAGGAGAGCATCCCCGCCTTGGTCGCCAGGGGTGAGAGGGGGTACTATAACCCCCTCTCAGGAAGGGCCCCCTCTCCTCAAAATGAGAGGGCGGACGACATATTAGCGGCCAACCGCCGTTTAGAGGCGGAGGTCGCCGATCTGAAGAAGAGAATCGAGGAAATGGAGAGGACCTCCCCTCCTCGATCACCCCATGTCTTAAGACCGAGGCGGGACAGGATGGAGTACTTCGGGGAGGAGGAAGAACGTACCCTTCTCCAAGAGCCCCCGGCGGAGCGCCCCGTAATATCACAGGAGGAGCGGGAAAAGTTCCCAGCTCTTCGTCCATCATTGCAGGGGCGCCTCCCGGTTAAGCTGCCGGAGGAGGCTCCTCCCCCAGTATTAGCGGGACAGGAGTCCCCGCGTAAGAAGAGGACCGACACGGTGGGTGGTATGAGCCTGGACAATCTGATTCAGGCTGTGTCCAGCGCCGTGTCTAGGGATTTCATTCGGAGATTCCCTATCTTGAGTTCCGCGCCCTCTAACGGGACTCCCACGGGCCCACCGGGACAAGAAGGCCGCTTCCCCCCCAACCAACACCGTGGGGGAGAACAACCCTCCTTCTTCAAATAGTAAGAAGAAGAAGAAGAAGGGAGGCGCTTCGGCCTCCCAGAAAGCGGCTCCTCGCCCCCCCACAATATCCAAGGGAGGGAGCCAGGCATTCACTGCGGCTCCGGCGCCGGCTCCGGGTCGCCCCGCTCCGGTTTGTGCGGAGACCTCCCCCAACCCAGTTGGGGGCACCCCGCCGGGCGGCGCGACCTGGAGTCAGGTCGTCGGAAGAAAGGGGAAGAAGGGGGCTACTCCCCCTGTGTCTACCCCTAAACGAGAAGCGGCTAAGGGCTCCCCCCCTCCAAAAAGGGGGGTGGCGCCAAGAAGCCACCCAAGAGGAGGTCCCCAACGACGGCGGCGGTGACTATCACCTCCGTCGACGGGGGCTATAAAGATATCCTGGACAAGGCTAAAGCCAGGATATCGATAACAGAACTGGGCATCGAGAAATTGGTGCCCAGGAAAGCGGCCACCGGGGCCATGATATTGGAGGTATCCGGCCCGGACCGTGAGAAGAAGGCGGACCTGTTCGCTGAAAAGCTCACCAGCCTCTTCAAGGACCAGGGGGGGATTCGGGTGGCTCGCCCGAAGCGTACCATGGATATAAGGGTACGCGATTTGGAGCCCTCGGTCTCCCCCGAAGAGGTCAGGGAGGCGGTGGAGAGGCAGGGCGCATGCGGCCCCTCTGACATTAGGGTGGGGGAGATCCGTTCCCCCCCATCAAATCAGAGGGGCATGGGCACTGTTTTAGTCAAGTGCCCTGTGGAGGCGGCCAACCGCATTTTGAAGGCGGGCCGCCTCCAATTGATTTGGGTCTCGGCACGCGTCGAGGCCCTCACGAAGCGCCCCCTCCAGTGCTTTAAATGCCTGGAGGCGGGCCACGTAAGGGCCAGGTGCCCCAACATTGACATTGACCGTAGCGGTCTTTGTTACCGTTGCGGATCTGCTGGGCACCCGGCAAGTAAGTGCCAAGGTCCGGTCTCCTGCGCGGTGTGTAAGGCCGCGGGGAGGCCGGATCGGCATAGAATGGGGGGCGAGGCGTGTCGGCCCCCCAAGTCTAAAAAGAAGAAGAACCGGGGTGCGGCACAGGCTCCCCCCACGGTTCTTGCCTCTAATGCCGCTACCATAGGGACAGCAACAGAGGGAATGGAGGATGCACCTCTCCCGCAGAGACAACGGCGGGAGAGCGTCCCCCCAACCAGTGTTGGGAGAGAGGAAGGAGCTATGGAGGTGGTGCAGGCGGCCACCCCCGCTGCTACAATGGCTCTGGTTGCCTCTGCTCCGGCAGGGGCAACCAAGCCTATGGAAGTGGATCTCCAGCCGCAGTGCGAGCTGGAGGAGAGGCGGCTCCCGGTCGTTATGGCTAACGAGCCTTGTGGTAGCCGCTATAAGGTGTTGCCCCGCGACGTGGCAGGGCCGATGCATGGCATCACAGAGGGATCCGGCGGGGAGGAGCCGATGGAGGATTAGAGTTCGCCTCCATCAGGCTCCTCCAGGCGAATTTGAATCACGCCCGCCAGGCCCAAGATCTTTTTATTCAGGACCTGGCGGAGCGTGATGCCGGGCTCGGAATCGTGGCGGAGCCGTACCGCGTCCCGGGAAACAATCCCAATTGGTTAGGGGACGCGGTCGGGTCCGCCGCGATAGTTAGAAGGCACTCCCCTCGCTCCCCTCCCATCTCCCTCGTGGCGAGTGGAAGGGGCTTTGTTATTACGAGGTGGGGTGCCTTGCACGTTGCGGGGGTGTATGCGCCCCCCAGCAGGACTCTCTTCCAACTCCTCCTTCCTGCGCATCTGCTCCTCGCGCATTGTACGCATCTCCGTGAGGAGCGGGATCCGTTAGCGTATGGTGCGATAGCCCACTACCCGATAGCACACGACAAATTTAACGTTATTCCCGATAGCCCACAATTCTTTAGCACACATCCCGATAGTATACCAAGTAAATCTAATATTTTCCCGATAGCGCACAAAATAAAAAATGTATCATCCCGATAGCGCACAATAAAAATGCACGCACGCGTGCACACAAACATACACACAGAAGGGACGGTGCTGAGGGCCCTTGGTTCCCCACCCGCACCCCCCCCCCTCGCGTGGAACTCGCTTTGCGTGGAAAGTCGCATGAGTGTGAAACTCGCTTCGCGTGGAAAGTCGATTTACTTGGTGTACTATCGGGATGTGTGCTAAAGAGTTGTGGGCTATCGGGAATAACGTTAAATTTGTCATGTGCTATCGGGTAGTGGGCTATCACACCATGCGCTAACGTGACCCTCTCTCCGTGAGGATCTCCTGGAGGGTGCTTTGGACGTGGATTCCGTGACAGTCTCACGAGCCCTCTTCCTCTCTCTACTGGAGTAGTCATCACCGCGAATATCGCCAAGCGATCGGAAGCGCATCGATCCAAGAGGTGGCTTCAGTCGTCCAATCCCGGACGAGCCCTCAAAATGTTGCATTCACGCACGCAAATCTCGCTCTCGGTTTCGCGGCATTCGCGGGAAAGAACAACACAGGAAAGAACATAAATGAACGATTTATTATAGAACAAGAAATACAGGCGTCCATTAAGCTGTCAGCGTAAACAACAACGGTCTGGCAACGCGAAAACAGCCGTTGCCAGGGGACGAGACTCCTTTCCAGGTACACTTCCACGCCACGTACTGGGTGACCAGACGCGGGTGCAACAATACATTTGTTAACTGGAAAGCTGGATGCTGCAACAAACAAGAAATGGGAGAATAGTCTCACTGGCAAGGAAATTTCCACGTGGTAAGCCTTATTGGAGTTCTTAGAACACAGATGTCACATATTGGAGGTAGTTGATCGAGGTACAAGTGCAATCGAGTATATCGCAAGCCAAGATCAATCAGACGAAGACATCTCATGTAGCAACAAACAAAGTTTTGTGTCAAGTATGTAAAGGTAACCATTTCATTTATGCATGTAACCAATTTCTGAAATTGTCACCCAAGGATTGTTTCAATTGTGCAAAGGACAACAAACTATGTTTAAATTGTCTTCGATTCTCGTCTCACACAGCTAAAACATGCAAATCAAGCAATTGCAGGACTTGTGGTAAGTGGTATAACACATTGTTGCACAATAATCAAATGAACTACAATCTTACAGAGACTGCAATTTCGACACAAACAAAAGAGCAAGAAAAATCAGTTTCCACAATTGCCTCACATACTACAAGCTGTGTTTCTTCTATTCAAGTTATTCTTTCAACTGCACTTATCAACGTAAAGGATAATTAAGGAATTTCACAAACATGTGAAATCGAGCTTTGCTAGATTCAGGCTCACAATCGAGCTTCATCACTAAAGATTTGGTTTGTCGTTTAAGTCTTATTACAAAATCTATTAATATCCCAGTTGTAGGAATCAATCAGGCCTGGAGTCACATACAAGAAATGGTCAAGGTCACAGTTAGTTCAAAACACTATACATGTTTTTAACATCACCATTGACTGCTTGGTACTAAAGCAAATAAGTGATCGCCTACCTAATTTTCCACTGGATAGGAAGAGCTTTGCAATTCCTCATAACATACGTTTAGCCGATGTTTCATGAATCTACCGATATAGAGCTTTTACTTGGAGTTGAAGTCTTTTGGAACCTTTTATGCCCCAGATAAAAAGTGTTCCTTGAATATGGATGCATAATAAAGAAAATGATTGCTTAACATACATTTTCCTTTAATTGTCATGTTGCTATCACCAGAACAATAATCATTTTGTTTCGAGCAATCTAAGGACATTACATAGACAACAGTTACCTTCGCAAACAAACATCAATAATGGTTTCCAACAGATTGTGACAACTTTTATAACAATAAATATGCTAATATAGCAATAAATATTTGTGTTTGTTTGGAAAGGCAACTGTTGTCCATGTAATATCCTTAGATGGCTCGAAACAAAATGATTATTGTTCTGGTGATAGCAACATTATGACAATTAAAGGAAAATGTATGTTAAGCAATCATTTTCTTTATTATGCCAAGAAATTTTTGTTATCTAAGACGTTAATCAGATAAAAAAATTTCCTGAGCATCCCTTACTACAAAAAACTTTATTTGATTGGATCTTAGGCAGCAGATGCTCGCTATATACAATCAATCTAGCAAACGACAGTGCAACCTAGCAATAAATTCATCCAATATTAATTTAGACGCGATCGCTAAGTTTTGGCAAGTAGAACAATTTTCTAATCAGTCTGCACATTTAGCAAAAGAAAAGAAATGCGAAGCACATTTTGAGAGGATCCATTCAAGAAATAATAAAAGCAGATTTGTAGTCGAATTGCCGCTCAAGGAAAATATAATTGAACAAATAGAAAATTGTTCATATGAAACAACATTAAGTCGATTCTACACACTTGAGCGTAAATTAAACAGAAATCCAGCTTTATGCAACTGTGGCTACTGAAACTAGATTGGACGTTAGACAAAGCAGTTCCTCTTAACATACACACACAGTGGCCAATACGAATCAGAACTTCCTCAGCTAAATCAACTTTGTATAGCAAGAAACGTTAACAAACACAAGGACATTAAGGAAAGAAAATTGCACAGTTTTGCCGATGCCAGTGAAAGGTTCTACGGAGCATACATTTAGATACGTAGCTTAGATTCCAATAATCAATATCACACAAGCATTGCAAATGTGCGAAGTCTCGTGTCACACCGTTAAAAAATCTAATGTTACCACGACTCGAATTGTGTGCAGCGTTATTGACTGCTGAATTAACTCACAAGGTACTGCAAGCCATGGAAATCAAATTTGAGCGTGTATACTATTGGTCAGAGTTCAAGTATTACACTTGCATGGATCAAAGTATCGTCAAGAAAGTGGACCACCTTTGTCGCAAACAGAGTGAGCAGAATACAAGAGCTTTCCAGATGATTAGCATTATGTAAAATCCTCACAGAATCCTGCAGACATAATTTCCAGAGGTATGTCACCTACAGTGCTTATCGCTTCTGAATTGTGGTCCAGCGTGGTTTGTTGAAAATTCATCTAAATGGACGAATAATGTTCCCGCAATAACAAGGAATATCAGAACAGCGTAAAACGGTCATCACATTATCAGCTACTCAGGCACCTTAGGACGTCTACAAGTATCCACAATCATCAAGATTACAGCATATTGTTTGCGTTTTATTAATAATTGCAGAACGCAAGGACTCAAGATGAAAGGTCCTCTAGACGTTCAGGAGCTGAGAACAGCAACTTATCGTTTGGTTAAAAATGTACAATCTATATCATTCGCACAAGAACTAAAATGTCTTCAACAGGAGAAGATCTTATCTAAGGACAGCAAGCTATTGTCAACTCATTCCTCGATCATGCAGGAATGATACGCGTGAGAGGCGTATTCAAAATGCAAGATTACCATATTCAACGAAACATCAGTTGGTGTTGCCTTCTAAACACCCATTTACAAGATTATTGATCGAACGAGAACACATAAGGCTTTTGCCGGAGCACAAACGACTTTAGCGTCTGTTCGACAAGATTACTGACCACTAAATGGCCGCAGCATTATCCGCCAGATGATACATCAATGCATTAAATGCTTTAAGACATCTCCAGAAACCATCCAACCAATAATGGATAACTTGCCTGAACAATGAGTTCAACTGGCACGACCGTTCACAAGCGTGGGCATAGATTTTTGTGGTCCATTTCGTCTTCGCGAGTCTAAAAGACGCAAAGCAAAACTCATCGTTTCTTATGTTGCGGTCTTCTGTCATATGCTTTGCATTAAAGGTTCATTTATAATTAGCCTTTAACTTAACAACTGAAGGTTTCTTGAATGTTTTAAAACGATTTGTTGCACGTAGAAGAAAACCAATCAACATATTTTTTGACAATGCGACAACGTTTGTCAAGGCAAATAAGGACTTGAAGGATTTCTTAACAGAATTTACAAAGCAAAATATTCAAGAAAGACTATTATATACTTTGGCTGAAGAAGACATCAAATGACATTTTATATCTCCCAGAGCCCCAAATTTCGGAGGAATTTGGGAGGCTTCTGTCAAGTCATTTAAATCGCATCTTAAAAGGGTTGCTGGTACATCAACATTAACAATAGAAAAAATGCAAACCCTTCCAATACAAATTGAATCCATCCTGAATTCTCGTTCATTGACCTCGTTATCAAACAATCCTAATGATTCATCCTTTCTCTTTCTTGGGAATTTTTTACTCGGGGACACACTTACCTCTATACCTGAAGGTTCGTAAACAAGGTTACTAAACAAAAGGGAAGGTCGACTAAGCAGGTGGAAACGGATCGAGTAAATCAAACAATACTTTTAGGTTAGATAGGTCAAAGGACTATCTAAATCAGCTCCAACAGCGAAACAAATGGAGCACAGGAAAATCCCTGATAAAACAAGGGGATGTAGTTTTATTGAAAGAAAACAACACTCCACCACTATATTGGCCTATGGGACGGATTCAAGAGATTCATCCAGGGCAAGACGGAATTGTTCGAGCAGTGACTATTAAGACGTCAAAGGGTATTTAAAAGACCAGCCAATAAGCTTTGTCCATTCCCATTTAAGGATTAAGAAGATTATATTTACGTTTAGTAAAGCTAAGTTTTCCAAGGCGGCCGGCATGGTCAGTATAATCGAAATCTTAGTGTTTGTTTTACGTAATGCGTTTGATTTCTTTACATTTTATATTTTGCGGTACAAGGGCAATTCAATGTGCAAAGAGGTCTAAAAAGTGGCGCTGCAAATTATTACTTCTTTTTTTAAATTAATTATTATTGTTTCTTGTATCAAGGTTGGCAACTTTTTTAATTTTTTCATCACACCAGAGTAGAGAAGAATCAAGATAGAAGAAGAAAAAAGTGGGATGTGTGCGGTAGCCCACGGCAATAGATCAAAGAATTGTATTAGTTCATAAAATAAATAAAGGATATCTTGTCACAAGAAGGTGTCCAGTGTGTGTTATAAACACGCATCTAACAGATGGTTTTGTTTTTTGATGGTTGTGAATGTTGACATCTTGTGGAAAGTTCGAGAGAGATCATGAGCTCCTTTTGTCTAACTTGAAGTTTTAACAGTTGTACCAAGATAATTCGTTCGAAAGCGGCGAATGCAGTCGAAAGAGACTTCACTAGTACTTCACTGTGACACTGAGAGATAATGCACTGGCAATAACTAAGAGCGAAATATAATGTCTGCAAATACGAGACGGAAACGAGAATATTATCGAGCGTTGCGCACTGTCTGAGGATCCGTTGATCCGACTCGAAGAACCAAATATAAATGTTAAAGCGAACGCGAAAGAATAATTAGGCGAATTAGCAGTAAAACCATTGAGTTAGCAATTGAACGGCACTTTATTTGAAACACAGAATAAAATCGGAATTGATCACAAACAGCGAATGAAACTTCTTGCGAACTATATCGCGCAAAACAAGAGAACGAAAAGCGATAGATGTTTTTCTGAGCGAACGTTGACTCGACTATTCGGCGAATCGCTGTGTCAAGTTCTAGCAAAATATTATTTCGATTAGTTGAACTGACAACTGCGTGGTACGGCGGGACGCGCGGTAAGACGCTCGAGACGCGAAAAAAAAGGTGAACGCGGTGCGTTCTACTTGAAGGTTTGTTTACAACTCGATACAGATGTGAGAAATAAATAACAATACATGATCAAACGAACGAACAGAGAAACTTTAACGAGTATTTTTAACAACTTACAACACAAGAATCCAGGGTAATTATTTAGAATAGGGGATCACCCCCCGATGACCTTGACCTTGACATATGTTGTCAAGATCATCCTCCTGAGTGACCTTCGGAAGGTTTTAGCCCTTGGTCACTACTCGTTAAAAAGTTATAAACAAAAAAAGTTTGAAAAATGTGGCCACATGCGCATGCTCTGTAATCAATTTTTTCTCAAAAAGTGCGAAATTTGAAATATGGTGTAAAAGTGAAAACGCGTAAAACACAGATTCGCGTCAAAAATTGCAAACTCATGTGGAACCTCGCTTTGCATTGAAAAGTGTACGCGTGGAGGCAGTGTGTTCCGCCTCTCCCCTACGGGGGGACTCCACTACCGAAAAACTACACACATAGGTGTGGGTGGAACTCGCTTCGCGTGGAAACTTTCCACGCGTATACTTTTCAATGCGAAGCGAGGTTCTACATGAGTTTGCAATTTTCCAGCAAAGCGTGGAAACAAGTTCCACCCACACCTATGTGTGTAGTTTTTCGGTATGCAAAGCGAGGTTCCACATGGGTTTGTAATTTTTGACGCGAATCTATGTTTTATGCGTTTTCACTCTTACACTGTTCGGTACGGAATGGAGCCGTGAGGAGGAAAGACGGAAAGTTACGAACACGCACACACAGAAATAATTCACACGCAAGTTTTGCACAATAATTAACAGAGTATATTTACAGTCAAAGTCACAGTCAGAATGGAAGTAATATGTACAAAGTTATTTACACTGTTCTCAATCACTCGAACATTTACAGGTCGCGGCGCACAGCGCGGACAATGCGAGTCCGCGAGGAACGCGATACCCGACGGAAAGCACTCGAGGCGTGTGCAAGTACAGAGTCCGCGAACGCGTGGAGCAGGCGAAAAGACGCGCGCGTAGTACACGCAGCAAAGAATGCGACTTTGCTATCGCGAACTCGATGCAAGAACGGATAAACGGCGGTTATCCGAAGAAAAGCGTGCGAATTACACTGTGAATTTAAAGCGAAAAGAAATGCGGGTCGTACCTGAACGGATCTAAGCAGACTGGCCCTCGTCCCCACTTCGCAGTCGTTTTTATACTGTGCTTTTCTGGAATGTTCCTTCCTGTCGTCACTTCCTCTTGAAGGAAATGACGACATAAAAAGAACACTCCAGAAAAGCTCGGAAAGGTCTAAATAAATACATTTACATAAACATAATTATAAATAAACTAATTGGGGACGATGATTCAGGCTTTTTGAATTAAGACAGCGGTAGCGCCGCCGTTTCGCTACTTGAGCGCGCTCCGCGTGAGTGCGGCTAAGTTCGACACGTATTGAAAGCGGGACGCAAGTCCCGCGTACAGCGTGAGTGGGGAGCAGCGACAGAGATGCGTGCGATGTAACACACATCCCTGCCGCTACTCTCCACGTTTATTAGTGCTGCATTACACCACCTATGTTGCACAGGCCATGCAACACAGGCGATGCAATGCAGCGTGTTGAAGGCTCGGCGGAGCCCTTCGTTCGCTCGCGAACATACACCATATTTCAAATTATGCGCTAACTTAGAATTGTGTAGACTTCGAGTAATGAGGCTAATTAAAGCAATGAATTAACAAAAAATTATTCATAGAATTTCATTTTAAGACAGATTATCAGAATGTTATCTGTATGAAAATCTATTGTATACTGGTTTACTTTCGGATACCGTTTTAGAGTCATAAGAAATATCAATAACAGTAGGAATGCCATATACACACACAGTGTCGTGAAACTTCGTTTGTTAATTTGTCATTGGCGGTAAATGTGTAAAGATGTATTCAAAATATTAGGTGTACAAAAAAGTTGTGAGTTTTAGATTTCATACAACCGAAATAACAATTTAAATTTTATATATTATATCTTCCCGCCCTTTTGCGGTTTTAAAGCGTTGACCTTCTAAAATGCCATACGGTTTGGCGTTTGATGCACATAACCTCAAAAATCAGTAGTGTTCACGATGGTAATAACAAAAGAGCATATTCGATTTTCTATCCACTTCGCGTTTCATCTGAAGAAAAATGCTGTTGAAGCCACTGCAATGGATTTGTGCTGCATATGGAGAGAACGCTGTAAGTCATACTACATGTAAAAGATGGTATCAAAAATTTCGCCAAGGAGATTTCTTGAAGATAAACCGCGTGCTGAACATCCTGAAAAGATTGAAACGAACGAATTGCAAGCACTGCTGGATATAAACTCTGCGCAAACTGGAAAGGAGCTTGCAGAACAGCTTGGCGTTACGTAGCAAGCCATTTTCGTACGTTTACATACGATGGGAGAGGTTCAGAAGGAAGGCAGATGGGTTCCGCATGAATTGTCCGAAGACAACAAAAATCGACGGCGTGACACTGCACTCACTTTTAAAGTTCCGGAAAAAAGATTTTCTGCACAAAATCATTACAGGCGATGAAAAGTGGATTCTTTATAATAACCCTAAATGTAGAAAATCATGGGTTGACTCTGGCCAACTTTCGATATCGACGCCAAAGCTCAATATCCACGCCAAAAAGATTTTGCTCTGTATCTGGTGGGATTGGAAAGGTGTGTTGTATTACGAGTTGTTACAACCAGGTGAAACAATCACGGCAGACCGCTACCAACAACAATTGACCAATTTGAGCGATGCATTAGAAGAAAAGAGGCCATTTACTGGCCAAGGACGTCGTAAAATGATCTTGCTTCATGACAATGCTCGACCACATGTTGCGAAAGCGACTCAGGGCCATATCTTTGTGTTAGGCTGGGAAACTTCTTCCGCACGCGGCGTATAGCTCAGACATGGCCTTCCGATTACTACCTATTCTGGTTGCTGCAGCATCATTTGGATGATACACATTTCGTGAGATTTGAAGAGATACGAAAATGCATTGATGACTTTATCGCTTCGAAGCCGGTGTGCTTCTATCGTCAAGGAATTCGCAAGCTACCCGAAAGATGGCAAAAGGTCGTTGATGAAAACGGGGAATATTTTGCTGATTAATATTTTTTTGTTTGTTTTTGAATAAAGATTGAATTTTACAAAAAAAGCTCAGAACTTTTTTGTACACCTAATAAGTATCACATTTTTCAAACTTCTTTTGTTTATAACTTTTTAACGAGTAGTGACCGAGGGCTAAAACCTTCTGAAGGTCACTCAGGAGGATGACCTTGACAACATATGCCAAGGTCATCGAGGGGTGGTCCCCTATTCTAAATAATTACCATTTTAATATTTTCTGTTATTACTCTTCGACACATAATGATTATAGGTTTTTATTATTTGACACATGACATATATTTATTTATTATTTACTGTTGTGTTCTGACATTGGTTTTATCTCGTGTATTTATAACAGTCGCTTACTGAGTGTCGGTGGAATGTGATGTGTCATGCACGAAGAGAGACATTGCTGTGTTTAATTTTTAATTTTACCAATTTAACGGAATCTTGCCCGCAATGCACTAATGAATATGTAAGTTTTGAAATTATTTAATTACACATACTTCGATCCGTTACTGACATTCGACTTTAATCAGCTTCTAAATTGATGTAGTTTGGATGCGATGTCAACGAGACAGATATCATTGTGCGGTCCATCTGCATAGTTATATGTAAACTTTATAGACTTGATAAGGACCCAAACCAGAAGTCGAAACGTTGTATTAACAGTTAAAAATAAAATTGGCCAGACGTCGAAAGAAAAATTTGAAGTCAGTTTATTAATGTTTTTATTTTAATTTTTTTAAATTAAGCGATATGTAATTACATATCTCTTTTTAAAAGCAACTATGCATTTTCTTTACATTAATTGATTCATTTTATTATTCTGTACATAGAAGTAAAAAATAAAAATACATCGAAGTATCAAACACATAATTATCAAAAAATAAAAATAATTTATAAAAAACAAACCATTTAGAGCCCAAATTGGATCTTTAATTTGATTATTAATTATCCATACACACACACACACACACACACACACACACACACACACACACACACACACACACACACACACACAGTACATTCCTTTTGGTGCATGGGATTTGGTCATCTTCAGTGTACAAATACTTCTAATGAAGGTAGTAAGAAGTCGTAAAGAACCCATTCGATCAACGGTCTAGTGCAGAGGTTCCCAAACTTTTTTTTCTCATAGACTACTTTCAAAATTTTGCTGGTTCCGGTGGACCCCCCGCAGCTACATTTCTACCATATTCCCAAAACTCGATAAAAAATGTGAAGATTAGATCTAACTATGGAAATTTACGTCGCGGCTGAGTTCCAACCACGAATTAACAGTTTTCGAAAAAAAAAGTGAGAATTGATTGGTTAATTGATTGTGTTGTGAGTGGATGCCAAAAAAGTAAAGTTGGCCAATCAGAAAAGTGATTTCATACCACTTTACTTTTTTGACATCCACTCACAGCACAAGGAACCAATCAATTCTCACTTATTTTATTTAGAAAACTCCCCATTCGGAGTGGTAAAAATAAAAAGAAAAATAGTATATTTTCTTGTGTTGTATTTATTAAAATATGTAATATGATAAAAGTCGTAATATAACTAAAATTAAACACTAATAACGTAACGTAACTTCAACAATGACAATCACAAAATAGTCATAATTTTAATGGGAGGGATGTACTTGATGGATTGACAGCAAATTATCAATATTTGGCTTCAGTTTTGTTAGGAATAACCGCAAATCTCCCCGTTCTGTGATGTTCAATCTGCTCCTTTTTTTTGTTAAAAGGTTTGTAACGACACTAAAACTTTTTTCGACAAGATATGACGAGGGAAACGCTATCAAAAGCTTTCTCGCAATTCCCCACAGTCCAGGATATTTTTCGTGTATTTCTGCCTGCAGCCAAAATGTTTGATACCCTCTTTTAAATTTCACCTTCAGCTCCTCATTAGTGCTGAGCTCGAGTAGCTCCTCTTGTAATATCACATTCTCCACTTCCGTTTCATCAAATGGATTTATGATCCATGGTGGTATTTCCATCGTCAGAATATCTTCAAATCTGATTTTGAAGTCATCATGCAGAGCAATTAAATGTTGAACGTATGTCTGAATATCCTCATCAAGGCATTCTACCTGTGACAAGTTTGGAAACTGGGAAAATTCGCGGCGACTAATATTTTGCTTCATAAATTTCAATTTTCCAAGGAAAGCTGAAATTACACCCTTTGTTTTTATTAAATTGAGGCTGTCCCCTTGTAATTGTAAGTTAATGTCATTAAATTTTTTGAACAAATCTGTCAAATATGCGATGTCTGCTTTCAAATTGATCAGGTTTTCTTTTAAATCTGGATCTTTACTTTCCAGAAACTCTAAAACTGATTCAAAAAGTGAGTAAAATCTTGTTAAACATGCACCTTTCGACAACCAGCGTACTTCAGTATGTAAGAGCAATCGTTGGAAGTCTTCATCATTTTCATCGCACAATTGTGCAAATAAACGCGTATTCAACGCATTGCTTCTTATTTTGTTAACTGCATTAATCACAAATTGAAGCGATTGATGCAATCTATCACTCAAATTTTTCGCTACTAGGTGTTGTCGGTGGATGACACAGTGAATTGCAGTTACCTCTGGTATAATTCTTTTAAGATGGCTTATAAACCCACGATATCGCCCGACCATGGCAGGAGCTCCATCTGTTGCCGCCGAAATAATGTTTGTGAATAGAATCGATTTTTCCTTAAAAAAATCACTCAGGACATTAAATATTGATTCACCTTTAGTGTCCGTCAAAGTTTTGGCGAATAGTAGCTCTTCATGAATTTCTTCGTCAATAACAAATCGAACATATGCCAATAATAATGCTTCATTACCAGGTAAAGTTGACTCGTCCAGTTGAATAGAAAAATGAGTTGTTTGCAGATAATTACACAAGAAGCTTTCAATATCAGAGCTCATTTCATCAATACGTCTTTGTACAGTGTTGTTACTCAAAGGAATTCTTTTGAGTATGTCAAATGGAGATTTGTGCAGAACAGTTTTTAAAACCTCTTCAACAGCGGGTAAAATTAACTGTTCTCCAATGGTGTGCGGTTTTCCAGATTTCGCTATAAGTAATGAGATACAGTAGCGGCGGAAAGTATTTTGACAACGCGTTTTTTGCAGATAAAGCGCACACCGGGCGCGCTGTTGATTAGAAGTTGTTGTTAGTGAACACTTTTCTGCAGTCTGCAGCGGTGACAACATCAGTCTTGATTGAGTGGATGTTTCGTTTCGGAAGTGCTGCTGTTATCTTTAATCTGTAAGTCGAAAAGTATTTTGACACAGAAGGTTTTGTCTAAAAGAGACACGCAGGGGCTCACGTAAGTTACTTTATTTACGGTTTTTGTTTACTTTATGTTTTGTTTATGTTCAGGAGCTATGCCAAAACAAAAGGAATACTCCGACGACATAAAGTCGGCTGTTATTGCAGCATTGAAAAATGGAAAATCTCAAGCTCAAGCGAGGGATTTTAATCTGAGCAGACAAATAATCTCGGTTTGGAACCGTAAAGAGCAGTCCACAGGCTCGGTTAGCAACAAACAAAGGTCGGGCCGACCGCCAAAACTCACTGACCACGTATCTAGGATTATCCGCCGCATGAGTGTCGCTAATCCACGTCTGACAGCAGCTGACATTAAGAGAGATTTAAATGAGAATCACAGTTTTGACATTAGTTTAACCACTGTAAAACAATGCCTCCGCAACGCGAATTTGTTTGGCAGACGCCCTTCCAAAAAGCCATTCATATCCGCGAGGAACAGAAAGGCGCGTCTCGAATTTGCTCAAAAGTACAAAAACTGGACTAGTCAGGAGTGGGCTCGTGTGCTGTGGAGCGACGAAAGCAAGTTTAATATGTTCTCATCTGATGGAATAAGGTATATTAGACGACCTCCGAACAAAAGAGATGACCCCAAGTATCAGGTACCGACCGTTAAGCACGGTGGTGGCCATGTCATGGTTTGGGGCTGCTTCTCTCGTTCAGAAGTCGGTCCGTTAGTCGAAGTGAAGGACATCATGGACCGATTTCGTTATTGCGAAATACTGCAGAATCACATGCTCCCTTATGCTAAGCGCAACCTTGCCAGAAACTGGATTTTCCAGCAGGATAACGATCCGAAACACACCTCTGCACATTTAAATCTCTCTTAATGTCAGCTGCTGTCAGACGTGGATTAGCGACACTCATGCGGCGGATAATCCTAGATACGTGGTCAGTGAGTTTTGGCGGTCGGCCCTTAATGTCAGCTGCTGTCAGACGTGGATTAGCGACACTCATGCGGCGGATAATCCTAGATACGTGGTCAGTGAGACCTGTTGGAGCCTGTGGACTGCTCTTTACGGTTCCAAACCGAGATTATTTGTCTGCTCACATTAAAATCCCTCGCTTGAGCTTGAGATTTTCCATTTTTCAATGCTGCAATAACAGCCGACTTTATGTCGTCGGAGTATTCCTTTTGTTTTGGCATAGCTCCTGAACATAAACAAAACATAAAGTAAACAAAAACCGTAAATAAAGTAACTTACGTGAGCCCCTGCGTGTCTCTTTTAGACAAAACCTTCTGTGTCAAAATACTTTTCGACTTACAGATTAAAGATAACAGCAGCACTTCCGAAACGAAACATCCACTCAATCAAGACTGATGTTGTCACCGCTGCAGACTGCAGAAAAGTGTTCACTAACAACAACTTCTAATCAACAGCGCGCCCGGTGTGCGCTTTATCTGCAAAAAACGCGTTGTCAAAATACTTTCCGCCGCTACTGTATTGTAAGATGCCCGCAAGTCATCATCGTTACTTTCAGACGTTGAAGCGAACATACTGTGCACGGTGGGTCTCTTTTCATATTTTGCTTTCAATGTTTGAAAATATTTCAAATCTTTGCCTATTTTATCAGGATGACACCTTCTTAGATGATCTTCGAGCTTCGATGGTTTCATAGAGTCATTGCTCAAAACTTTGTTGCATAAAAGGCATATGGGCAATCGCTTGTCTGCCTTTGATGGAAGAAAACCAAATTTCAAATAATCAACACTGTACTGTCGACATTTCTTCTTAGATTCAGCCATGTTTCGTATCAGTTACCTAACAGGATATGGCTATTTTAACAAAAAGTTCAACCTTTCTCGGCTTTCTGTTCTTTTATGGAAGTATCTAATAATGGCTCTGTTTAGTATTTAATTTTTATTACGTACCTACTACACGCAAACATTACAAATATACTTATTACAACATAAAATAAAAGTATGTATAACAAATAGGCAGGTAGGTACTTACTTTTTCCGACACTGGCAAACACTAACATCGATTCACTTTACTTTACTCTTCGAAATTCCGAAAACAAATGAGTAACGTTTGTCCTTGGCATTCGTATTTATATTAGTGAAGAATCAAACAAGTTCATGCAAGATTGCAAGCACACACAGCACAAGTCGTATTTCGTCCCTTTGCACGTCTGAACAAACGTCGCGGGCGGCGGCGCGGCAGCGGCGCTTTGCAAGTCTCGACACACGTTGTACTGAATATGGACTATGCAAGTTTTTACAAGTAACAGTCGCTGAGCTTCTTAAAATATTATCTGCCTACATTGATAGGTGAAGTCAAGCCAACATTTTAGTTCTTCACTATCGAAACCAGATAAATTTTCGTGCACCCCCACTTACGAATTGTGAACCCCCATTTTTTTGTCACGCCAACGTAGACCCCCGTCGAGTCTCCCGTGGACCCCTGGGGGTCCACCTGGACCACTTTGGGAATCAATGGTCTAGTGGATGAAATATCCAACACATTTGAGTGCCAAGAAAAATGATTCTTTAAAACGGCACTATGAGATAGAAGTCAAAGTGATGATAATTTAATAGTCAAGACAATCAAAAATATGATATTAAACTACACACAAAAAACATACCTACCTCGGTATAATATAATGTCAAGGAGATACATAATATACAAGTATGGTAAAGAAGTTCTCGAAACCGTTATTACAATAAAAATAATTATAAAAATTATGAGACAGAACTGAGGAAATGGATTGGAATGGAGTAAATGGAACTGATAATTTAGTTTAATTAAAATATGGAATATTAAAGACAAGAAAATCAATTTTTCTTTTCTCAGAAAGACTTATGTGTCAGTATGAATGTAATAAACATTGCTAATACCAAATTAGGCAAAGAGGTCACAGACAGTTATTAAGGAGGAGAAAAAACAAGGAAGGGAAAGAAATAACAGAGATAGTAGCTGTTGGCAAATGTGTCACTTTGTTTATTTAGTCCATAACTCTGTTTTTTTATAATATATGTAGCATTTCAGATGTGAGTGTCTTGTAATAAGATGACTTTATTTAAAATTTCTAACTCATTCCAGTCAATTTTGTGGCCATATTCTACCTTATGCAATGATATTACTGAAGAATAAAAATGTACATAAACCTTTTTTTGAGCCAAACATATATTATATTAATCACAATTAAAATAACGTACAAAATGTAGGATACAAAATAATACATTAAAATCAATACATATCAGTATGCAAACGTCAGACGCGTTTCAAACTCACAGAGTCCTCTTCAGTGACACAAAATTTACAAGTCGTCTCATTGAAAGTTGAAACCGCACCCCCTTCGCAATGAGGATGCCGTAGTCAAAATTGTAAGATGATAATATGTTCTTCTGGATTAGTAAATTCAGTGGAGTGATAACCGTTGACAAGTCTCTCTAACAAACAATAGGTAATAAAAATTGATAATACAGATGTGTAAAAGTAAATAATTGATCATCGATATTTATTTTAGGCTGTTGTGGGGAATCTTTGGTGATATTAATGTAATAAAATTTTAATCAATACTTTTTGTCTTCATGGTGTGAGTCACAGGAAGTAAAATTTTTACTAAAATTTTGAAACACTGATACGTCATGCTTGTTTTGAGAGATAAGCCAAACTGAAGGTATATGGCAATAGGACAGTCATCACTACACTCCATTTTTAATATTCTAACATAAGAAGGACGAGAGTGGTAGAACATGTTGTTTATATTCTTAAATAATCTTAATATACGTAACAATAGATAGATTATTTGGATAGATTATTTGGCAAGCTCCGATATGATCTCTAAATAAACTTCGTTTAAATGCTCTGAGTCCTTTTGCAAATTAATGCTCTTCTTTTGGGATTTTATGTGTATCATTTCTGATATCAATCTTCTTTGATAATTCGGTTCAGTGTCTAAAATTCTCACGTTATTCCAATCGATAGAATGGTCACATTGCAGTATATGTTCTGTGACCACCGAATGCTTAGACGAGTCTACTTTTACATTGGATCTGTGTTCTTTGAGTCTAGTTGCAAGTTGTCTTTTTGTTTGCATCTTAATCCAATAATTAAGTCTGATTTTTTTTTAGAAAAGCAGAAATTTTGTTAGTAATTTTTTAAATATAGTAAGACTATAAATTGTTCTTGACTATCATTATGGCAAAATTTTAGTAAAAATAAAAATTTTACTTCCTGTGACTCACACCATGAAGACAAAAAGTATTGATTAAAATTTTATTATATTAATATCACCAAAGATTCCCCACAACAGCCTAAAATAAATATCAATGATCAATTATTTACTTTTACACATCTGTATTATCAATTTTTATTACCTATTGTTTGTTAGAGAGACTTGTCAACCGTTATCACTCCACTGAATTTACTAATCCAGAGGAACATATTATCATCTTACAATTTTGACTACGACATCTTCATTGCGAAGGGGGTGCGGTTTCTATTTTCACTTTCAATGAGACGACTTGTAAATTTTGTGTCACTAAAGAGGACTCTGTGAGTTCGAAACGCGTCTGATGTTTGTGTACCGATATGTATTGATTTTAATGTATTATTTTGTATCCTACATTTTGTACGTTATTTTAATTTTGATTGCATAATAATGTTTGGCTCACAAAAAGGCTTATGTACATTTTTATTTTTTGAAATTGATGAGCCATTCTAATTTCTTTGTTTATATTTATATTACTGAAGGATTTTTAGATTTCCTATTGATGTCAGTATGAGCACAACAAATTACCTTTTTAAAAAAAGGTTAAAAAAAATGTCAAGTACACGCATCGCAAAAGAACGCGTTCAAAAAAAAAAATGCTTGTAAAAGATTACTCAAATCTTCTTTAAAAAAGTAATGATATTAAAAAACTACGCCAAATATAATAAATACAAATAATAATAAATATTTTAATACAAATAATTTAAATACAAATAATTCAATAAAATAAATATTTTATACTAAACACTTGGCGCTGCTAAACAGAATTGGCGTTGCTAATCTAATCTTAATTCTAACGCGCGCGCGCACACACATCGCACGCACGCACGCACGCACGCACGCACGCACGCACGCACAAAAAATATACATAAAATAAAATATAATTTATGTATACGCACGCACGCACGCACACATCTACACTCGCGCGCACGAGAGAGAGAGAGAAAGAGAGAGTTACAAATATAGTTATTCTAACTTAAACAGTACACGATACTATTTTGTCTATTGGTTTGCTTACAAAAGTCTATTGGTTTGCTTCCAAATTAGGATTAAATTTTAAGTCACTTGATCTAAAATTCTGCATCCTTATTGGCTCTCTTAAAAAATGTAGTACGCAAAATAGTATAGCGTGCCGTTGGCTCTGTTTAGCAGCGTGATATGATATGCTTTTAAATATAATGCTTGTAAATATAAATTCGCAAAGCTTTGGGAAGTCAAGGAAAAACATTAACATATTTAGACATATATTTTACTTTTTAATATTGTATGTTTAATATTGTTTGGTATATTTTATTTTGTAAATACTCGTAGCTCAGCTACGAGTGTTTACACACATGTACAGTACTCAATAATAATTATTATAAATAATTATTATAAAATTAAAAAACTTCTTTGCTTACCTCGTTTCTTAAGTTGCTATTTTTCACTGTCGTTGCCGTGATAAACGATAATTATAATAACTATCGTTCATCGCCATCACTCATCGTCACTGTCGATCGATTACACAAGCCTGCAAATTTTGACTTTTTTCTGCGATCTGAAAAACATAGTGATTTCTTGTAGTTTTTTATGCGCTAAATCCGAATTCGCAAGAAAAAATGTTCTATTACGTCACGTTTTCGAAAAAATTGGGACTGAAGCTCTCCAAAAACGTGTTTTAGAGCATTTTTAAAACTTCTGACGTAATTGATGAACTCGATGTGCAAAAGACTTTGCAAAGAGCTCAAAAGACCTTTTTGCAGGCTTATGTTATTATCGATCACACTACGTTATTGTAAATACAGATTGACTAACATAATGTTCCATCAAGAACGAGTATTTGAAGAATTTGGAATGCAAACTCTTGTCTTTTATCTTCCGAATACAGACTGTAATTTTCTGACTTTATTTCCATATCATTTCCATGAGTACGATAACTAGTACGATAACTTGAAGAACATGGCAGTTACCAAGCATCCTTAATAAAGCTAGTCTCTACCCTTTCATTTCTCCTACAAAATAGCAAAACTCTCTCGCAAACGGTATGATTTCCATGACTATATCTATAATTCATAAGTATATCTATAAAAGAGAAAGTAAATACAATTCTGCAAATAAAATGTTAATAGAATTTTTGTATATTTTGTCCCAGGATAAAGAAATCTAATTATTAATAAAATTTTCAGTCATTCTATCGATATCAACATCCTTTAAATATTGATTTGAAATAAGATGGATATCTTCCACCTATTATAAGTGGGTTCATGCTGCTGCAGCTAAATAATAACAGTAGATTTCACTCTCATTCTTTCAATATTTTCTCCAGATAAGTATATCATATCCATGACTAGTATATCTATAAAAGAGAAAAAGAGAAAGAAAATGCAAATGCATTGTTAAAATAAAATTTTTGTATATTAAAATGTCACGATTTATTAACGCGTTTTCGAACATTTCTTCGCTAGGTTGTACATTAAGAGGTTACACCACTCTAGAATTTTTAAAAAATCAAAAAATTTTTTTTTTTGCTTAAAAGGTGCCTAAGGGTCTTAAGAATAAGTTATGATATCCATTATGAGGGGGAGAGATTTGTAAGAGCCTGTTTTGAACCGGACCGCGACCCTCGCCGCGCGCTCCGAGCAGCTGCGACAACTCAGTGCGGCGCGCTCCGATTCTAAGCATTTGAAAAGGTTGTACCTCTTGGAATAAAGAAACTATGAATTACCTATAGAGTTTAGAATATTCTAAGCTTCGTAGAATAACAGCAACAGAACAGCAATGAAAGCTTTAATTCCACTATCTGGGCAATGGCTCCAAAATCAGTTTCCAGTGGCAAAAATGTACTGGATATTGCAACAAATATTACTATCTGTACTTATAATGACGGCATGTCACCAGTGATGTGCATTATGGAAGTCCTGGGCATAACAATTGGCTCAAATTGCTATAACTTCTGTGTAGAGAGTGACGCGAGCCGCATCGAACAATCCGAGCGATCGCTGACTGATAAAGCCAAACAGGCTAGACTTTTTTCAAAATCGGCCAGAAAGGAAGAAGAGGAAGAGAACATTAATTTAGAAGGCCGACTGTATGGTGCGGGCATCTCAGATTAGAGATATATCAAAAATTTGTATGATTTTATGATATGTAAAACTTTAAACGCGTTTTTTTCAAAACGATATTTTTTGAACTGGCCGGAAACATAACTTGAACAGATCATTACCGATTTACTTGAAATTTTAACTGTAACTTCTCAATTGCATTCTCTATAGAAAGACGTACGGAATTTTTTTTATGTTGCATACTTTTTTGTTATAAACAATTTTTCACCGAATTTTTAGTCTAAAAATGTAACTTTTTTTTTCAAATGCGTGTTATTTTTGCAACAAATGTTATATTGCAATTTCCGTACGTCTTTCTCTAGCTTTTGGAATGTAGATTTTAAAAATATTTTGTTTTTTGTTCTAGTTCAAAAATTGCGGAAGTTATCGTTCCGGAGCACTATTCACAAGAAGGCTATGCCGTTATATAATTCTAGCGCCGCCATTTTGAGGCAAACTTACTTCAAAAAAATTTTTTTTTACACTTGAAAGTATGTAGAATAAAGACCTACACATAAATTTTTTATTCCTTTTATTACACTTCTCAAATAAATTCTTAAAGTTAGGCTTGGTTTTCGTACTCTAGAGTAACCCCTGTTGGTGTAACCCCTTAAGGGGATGCTAGCGTTGTCTGTTTTACCTACAAAATTACTAGAATTTTCTAACACACGGCATTTTATATTGGCTGTATAGAATTAAAAATCCTTTTCCAGGATTAAAGTATACACCTAAACGAAGCGCGCTTGCGTCCTATATTCACTGAAAAAGAGAAAAAGTAATAAAATGTATAAATTTACATATCCATTTACCGACTTTCTGAATGAACATGGCGTCTCGACCTGTCAACTCGTGAAAATATTCGCTTCGTATAAAAGTTATGTAGCTTTTATGCATAAAACAATACCCAAGCGCGCTGTAGACGGCCCAGCAGAACATTGTAAAATTGTATAAACTGAGCCCAGTGGTCTAATTAAAAAATGCCATGTGTTAGAAAATTTCAGTCCCTGTGCGCCCGAAATATCGATAAAATAGAGTGAAAAAAGTAACAAATTTAGTTCATAGATATTTTAGTAGAGGGTGTTGCAATCAGGAGCGAAAATCGCACTTCACGCACACGAGGAAAAAGTCCATGTACGTGTGCGCTTGGCGTTCGGCTAGCTTCGGATAGCAGAAGAACGCAGAAATATCTTCCGTCTCCTTCTCTCTCTTTCTCTCGCTACGGCTGACACGGCTGGCGATCGAGATTCGAGAACTATTATTTCTTACAAGGAGATGGTCAAGCTTCCCACCTGAGATTTAGCTAAATTTCAGTATGTTGTTAAATACTGATACCTCTCCTACTAATATAAAATACAATAACTCGTACCATCATTTTATAAGAAATAATTGTAAAGTCAGTCACGTACGTAATCTACCGATTCGATAAACCTACTTTTCAAGCAATGAGCGTGGTCGTGTTAGTAAGTCGAGCGGCTAGAACGCTGGAGATCACGAGTTCGAAACAATCTTTTTTTTTCTATTTCTTAAAAAAAATTTTTTTTAATGTGTCTAAATAATTTATTATGCAATATATTTAACCTATATTAATCGTTAAAAAATATTATATTTATATAATAAAATTATATATAATTATAATATTTTATATTTTATTTTATGTTTTATTTTTTTAATATTACATTTATATAATATTTTTTAACGATTAATATAGGTTGAATATATTGCATAATAAATTATTTAGACACATTAAAAAAAATTTTTTTTAAGAAATAGAAAAAAAAAGATTGTTTCGAACTCGTGATCTCCAGCATTCTAACCGCTCGACTTACTAACACGACCACGCTCATTGCTTGAAAAGTAGGTTTACCGAATCGGTAGATTACGTACATGACTGACTTTACAATTATTTCTTGTAAAATAATAGTACGAGTTATTGTACCATATTTTATATTAGTAGGAGAGGTATCAGTATGTAACAACATACTGAAATTTAGCTAAATCTCAGGTGGGAAGCTTGACCATCTCCTTGTAAGAAATAATAGTTCTCGAACCTCGATCGCCAAGCGTGTCAGCCGTAGCGAGAGAGAGAGAGAAGGAGACGGAAGATATGTCTGCGCTCTTCTAGCTAGCTGAGCGCACATGTACATGGCTTTTTACTCGTGTGCGCGCTACATCGCGCACGCGAAGAAAAAGCAGTGTACGTGTGCGCTCGGCGCTCGGCCAGCCAGAAGAACACGGACATATCTTCGCATTATAAATTTTTATACATACATACGTACATACATAAATAATTATATATTTATATATATATATTGGCTTAAGAATAATTTTATTGGATTAATAAGATATTTACGATTAAAATCACACTAATAAGCACGATCCAGTGAGAAGAGATCTATCGAGTCGACATCAAATTGACGTTGATGTAAATTGCATCGATCGATATCAATTTGATATCGATTTGATGGTCATTTCTCACTGGAGATATAAATTGGGTAATTTTTAAGTAGATTAACCATACATATTTAATTAAAAGTAATCCGATTTATGTCATGTTTGGTGTCATTTTAATCGTGAAAATCTCATTAATCCATTAAAATCATTTTGAAATCAATAAAATGCGAAATTAATATTCTAGGTTCTATTTTATTCCATGTTTACTTTTCATAGACAAGCGAGCTCTTTAAAATCCTCGACGCTGAAGCGCGAGGAAAGCGAGAGAGAGAACGAGTAAGGAGCAAGCGAGATGGAAACATCTCGCAACAACAAAGAGAGTTCCGAAGTCTCGACGCGAGCCTATCTTAATCTCCAATCTTTGGTATTGTATTTCATCTTATTATAGAAAATAAAATTTTTACATTTTGCATTTTACCAGTCCGAAAATAATTGTAATGGATTAATGAGATTTTTGCGATTAAAATGACACCAAACACGACATAAATCGAATTACATAATCAAACTATATTAGTTATTTATCAATTTAATTCATTAATTAAAGTTATTCGATTTATGTCGTGTTTGGTGTCATTTTAATCGCAAAAATCTCATTAAACCATTACAATTATTTTCGGACCGATAAAATGCAAAATGTAAAAATTTTTTTTTTTATAGTAAGATGAAATATAATACGATAGATTGGAGATTAAGATAAGCTCGCGTCGAGACTTCGGAACTCTCTTTGATCTTGCGGATGTTTCCATCTCGCTTGCTCCTTACTCGTTCTCTCTCTCGCTTTCCTCGCGCTCCAGCGTCGAGGATTTTAAAAAGCTCGCTTGTCTATGAAAAGTAAACATGGAATAAAATAAAACCTAGAATATTAATTTCGCATTTTATTGATTTGAAAATAATTTTAATGGATTAATGACATTTTCACGATTAAAATGACACCAAACATGACATAAATCGGATTACTTTTAATTAAATATGTATGGTTAATCTAGTTAAAAATTATCCGATTTATATCTCCAGTGAGAAATGACCATCAAATCGATATCAAATTGATATCGATCGATGCAATTTACATCAATTCGACGTTAATTCAATGTCGACTCGATAGATTTCATCTCACTGGATCGCGCTTATTAGTGTAATTTTAATCGCAAATATCTTATTAATTCAATGAAATTATTTGAAGCCTATACATATATATATATATATATATATATATATATATATACATATATGTATGTATGTATGTATGTATGTATGTATGTACACAAATTTATAATGCGAAGATACGTCTGCGTTCTTCTAGCTAGCCGAGCGTCGAGCGCACACGTACATGGCATTTTCCTTGTGTGCGATCACGCACACGAGGAAAGAGCCGTGTACGTGTGCGCTTGGCGCTCGGCCAGCTAGAAGAGCGCAGACATATCTTCCGTCTCCGTCTCTCCCTCGCGCTATAGCTGACACGCTTGGCGATCGAGATCGAAAATTGTATTTCTTGCAAGGAGACAGTCGAGCTTTCCATCTGGAATTTAGTTGATTATTATATATGTTTTTATACTCTTCCTACTAATATATTTACTTTTTTTCAACGTGTCTTTAAATAATTTATGCAATACATTAAAATTAAACCTATATTAATATCATTAAAAAAATTATTTTTATATAATATTTTTTAAGGATTAATATAGGTTTAATTTAATATATTGCATAAATTATTTAAAGACATTAAAAAAAAAAATAGAAAAAAAGAAAGGTTTCGAACTCGAGATCTCCAGCGTTCTAGTCGATCGACTTACTAACACGACCACGCTTATTGCTTTCTAAATAGATATATCGAATCGGTAGATTACGGACTGACTTTACTTTTATTTCTAGGAAAATCATGGTATGAGTTATTGTACCATGTATTATATTAGTAAGAGAGGTATCAATATGTTACATAACTGATACTCTTTCTACTAATATAATACATGGTACAATAACTCGTACCATTATTTTCCTAGAAATAAAAATAAAGTCAGTACGTAATCTACCAATTCGATATACCTACTTTCAAAGCAATAAGCGTGGTCGTGTAGTAAGTCGATCGGCTAGAACGCTGGAGATCTCGAGTTCGAAACCTTTCTTTTTTTCTATTTTTTTTTATGTCTTTAAATAATTTATGCAATATATTAAATTAAACCTATATTAATCTTTAAAAAATATTATATAAAAATAATTTTTTTAATGATATTAATATAGGTTTAATTTTAATGTATTGCATAAATTATTTAAAGACACGTTGAAAAAAAATAAATATGTTAGTAGGAAGAGTATAAAAACATATATGATATTCAACTAAATTCCAGGTGGGAAGCTTGACCGTCTCCTTGTAAAAAATAATAGTTCTCGAATCTCGATCGCCAAGCGTGTCAGCTACAGCGAGAGAAAGAGAAGGAGACGGAAGATATGTCTGCGCTCTTTTAGCTAGCTGAGTGCACACGGACATGGCCTTTTTGTCGTGTGCGCGCTACCTCCCACACAGGAAAAAGCCGTGTACATGTGCGCTCGGCGCACGGCCAGCTAGAAGAACGCAGACATATCTTCGCATTATAAATTTGTATACATACATACATACATACGTACGTACGTACGTACATACATACATACATACATATATACATACATGCAGATGTATGTATGTATGTATAAAAATTTATAATGCGAAGATATGTCCGTATTCTTCTAGCTGGCCGAGCACTGCCGAGCATGTACGTATGTATGTATGTATGTATGTATAAAAATTTATAATGCAAAGATATGTCCGTATTCTTCTAGCTGGCCGAGCACTGCCGAGCACCGAGCACAAACGTATACGCTTTTTTTTTGTGTGCGTGATGTAGCGCGCGAGTAAAAAGCCATGTACGTGTACGCTTGGCTAGCTAGAAGAGCGCAGACATATCTTCCGTCTTCTTCTCTCTCTCTCTCGCTACGGCTGACACGCTTGGATCGAGATTCGAGAACTATATTTCTTACAAGGAGATGGTCAAGCTTCCCACCTGAGATTTAGCTAAATTCAGTATGTTGTTATATATGTTGTTACTGATACCTCTCCTACTAATATAAAATATGGTACAATAACTCGTACCATTATTTTACAAGAAATAATTGTAAAGTCAGTCATGTACGGAATCTACCGATTCGATAAATCTATTTTTCAAGCAATGAGCGTGGTCGCGTTAGTAAGTCGAGCGGCTAGAACGCTGGAGATCACGAGTTCGAAACAATCCTTTTTTTTCTATTTCTTAAAAAAATCTTTTTTTAATGTGTCTAAGTAATTTATTATGCAATATATTTAACTTATATTAATCTCTAAAAAATATTATATTTATATAATAAAATTATATATAATTATAATATTTTATATTTTATTTTGTTTTATTTTTTTAATATTACATTTATATAATATTTTTTAACGATTAATATAGGTTGAATATATTGCATAATAAATTATTTAAACACATTAAAAAAAAAAATTTTTAAGAAATAGAAAAAAAAAGATTGTTTCGAACTCGTGATCTCCAGCGTTCTAGCCGCTCGACTTACTAACACGACCACGCTCATTGCTTGAAAAGTAGGTTTACCGAATCGGTAGATTACGTATATGACTGACTTTACAATTATTTCTTGTAAAATAATGGTACGAGTTATTGTACCATATATTATATTAGTAGGAGAGATATCAGTATGTAACGACATACTGAAATTTAGCTAAATCTCAGGTGAAAAGCTTGATCATCTCCTTGTAAAAAATATAGTTCTCGAATCTCGATCGCCAAGCGTGTCAGCCGTAGCGAGAAAGAGAGAGAAGGAGACGGAAGATATGTCTGCGCTCTTTTAGCTAGCCAAGCGCACACGTATACGGCTTTTTCCTTTCCGAGCGCGTCAGCTATAGCGAGAGAAAGAGAAGAAGACGGAAGATATGTCTGCGCTCTTCTACTATCCGAAGCTAGCCGAACGCCGAGCGCACACGTACATGGGCTTTTTCTTCGTGTGCGAAAGCGTATCTTAGAGTTTATCGATAATGTAGAAAATCGACGGATTTAAAAACTCCGGTAAATTACCGACATTTTTAGTTCCGTCTAGATGAGTTACTTACATTTCAGTTTTTCCATTTGTGAATATAGGTTACATGACAATATTGACAGCACATTACAATTTTGTACACTTTGACACATGACACTGCTTGCGAACGCTGCTTGTGTCGAAATAGCGAACAGTCATATATGTAATACCAGAGAGAAGCCTGAGAGGGGCCATGCCGTCGATTTTCGTGAGACGCTTTTTCTAGGCCGTACAGTGGCGCCAATGGATCCACATTTTCAGTCGGCGGAACTATATGGCTGGATTCACCTTTTCTTGCTGCTCGGTTGTTATATGTCCGTGCTAGATCCACCTTTTCTTTACCGATCAATTGGTTCATATCCGTGCTAGATCCACCTTTTCTTTACCCATCGATTGGTTCATATCCGTGCTAGATCCACCTTTTCTTTACCCATCGATTGGTTCATATCCGTGCTAGATCCACCTTTTCTTTACCCATCGATTGGTTCATATCCGTGCTAGATCCACGATTATGGTATGTCTGTCCTAACTTATAATTGTGGATCCAAAATACGGAAACGTTACAGATTTACTAATATGCTGTATTATATAGCTTCGCGATGATTACATTAATACATATTATGATAGCAATATATGTATTATTATTGAAAAAATGTTTTTAATTATTCTATTTTACATATATATGTATTTTAATATGGAAAAGACGCGCAACTATAATAAAACATATTAATAAGTCTGTCCCGTATTTTGCATATATACATATATATGTACATTATATATGTTATTAAAATATTTTCTTATAATTAGTAACATTATTTTATATACATTTATGCGTACATATGAAATATTATTTTCGCGAGAGAGAGAGAGAGAGAGAGAGAGAAATATTAAAAATTTAACTTTGATTTATAGTACAATTTGTACATTGTAATTACAATATGAGTAAAGCAATCATTGAGATAAAATAAATTATTTTGCTTATTTTAAATTAATATAAATATGTCACATAAAATTTTTTTTTTTTTTTCGGAGGTGGGGAAAATCTTCCAAAGACCCCTCTTGGCCCGTACCAAGAGGGAGTGTTGGATTCAACCGAGACTCAGAAATCCATAATCGAATTCATCAGAAATCGATCTCATCTTCGTCCTGGCCGCCTACCAACAAAAAACTCCACCTCTTGTCTGTACACCTGAAAGAAGATACTTCGGAGACTTAAAAAAGCATAACTTTGGTTTGTAAAATAAAAATACAAATACATTATATATATTTATGATATATTTATGAATAATATATTTAATAAACTGTAATCTTTTAATGTAGAACGTATCTGAGAATTGAAAATTCTTTAATAGATTGATATATGAATGTATATGTGTGTGCATTTTCATTGACATAATGTAAGATCACAATCACAGCTGAAATAATTACATAAATCTTTAACTAGCAGATCTTATCACGAGGAAATGTGATATACAATTTCCTATAAATAACTGAAAAAATCAGTTATATATTTTTGATGTCTCTTTTCCCTTTTTTGTATATTTTGAGACATCTTATATTATTTTGAGTGAAGTGTTCAAAAACACTTTCAATTTTTAACTAGATTAACCATACATATTTAATTAAAAGTAATCCGATTTATGTCATGTTTGGTGTCATTTTAATCGTAAAAATGTCATTAATCCATTAAAATTATTTTCAAATCAATAAAATGCGAAATAAATGTTCTAGGTTTTATTTTATTCCATGTTTACTTTTCATAGATAAGCGAGCTCTTTAAAATCCTCGACGCTGGAGCTCGAGGAAAGCGAGAGAAAGAACGAGTAAAGCAAGCGAGATGGCCAACATCAAAGAGAGTTCCGAAGTCTCGACGCGAGCCTATCTTAATCTCCAATCTTTCGTATCATATTTTTTTACTATAGAAAATAAAACTTTTACATTTCGCAGTTTATCAGTCTAAACATAATTTTAATGGATTAATGAGATTTTTGCGATTAAAATGACACCAAACACAATATAGATCGGGTAATTTTTAATTAGATTATAATCAAGATCTTGATTACTTATCTAATTAAAAATTACCCGATCTATATTGTGTTTGGTGTCATTTTAATCGCAAAAATCTCATTAATCCATTAAAATTATGTTTAGACTGATAAACTGCGAAATGTAAAAGTTTTATTTTCTATAGTAAAAAGAAATATGATACGAAAGATTGGAGATTAAGATAGGCTCGCGTCGAGACTTCGGAACTCTCTTTGATGTTGGCCATCTCGCTTGCTTCTTACTCGTTCTTTCTCTCGCTTTCCTCGAGCTCCAGCGTCGAGGATTTTAAAGAGCTCGCTTATCTATGAAAAGTAAACATGGAATAAAATAAAACCTAGAACATTTATTTCGCATTTTATTGATTTGAAAATAATTTTAATGGATTAATGACATTTTTACGATTAAAATGACACCAAACACGACATAAATCGGATTACTTTTAATTAAATATGTATGGTTAATCTAGTTAAAAATTGAAAGTGTTTTTGAACACTTCACTCAAAATAATATAAGATGTCTCAAAATATACAAAAAAGGGAAAAGAGACATCAAAAATATATAACTGATTTTTTCAGTTATTTATAGGAAATTGTATATCACATTTCCTCGTGATAAGATCTGCTAGTTAAAGATTTATGTAATTATTTCAGCTGTGATTGTGATCTTACATTATGTCAATGAAAATGCACACACATATACATTCATATATCAATCTATTAAAGAATTTT
>CABEGB010001133.1:0-115127 GCA_901521435.1 Crematogaster levior
AGAAATTGTGCAATTGCCACTGGCAGGAGGTTTGACAACCACACCAAGGATAGATAGGATACGATAGATCTGCAGAAACGTTGGGGTGCCAGGATAATCATTGCATCCACCAATTTGCCTTACACTACCGAAAAATCTCTATAAAAGAAAAACAGCCACACATACACAAACTTAGTAAAAAATAGTTGGAATTGTTTTAATACAAATCTCCTGTTGATCATAATCTGGACGTTGATTATCCTCACTAAATAAATAAATTTATACTATATATTAATACTAAATAAATTTATTAAATTAATCCATTTATTTATTTATTTTATATCATGGAAGTAAATTATATCAAACCTCAAGAGTATCTTGGTTTACTTTTCCTGTATATAATTCGTTATAATTCGTGAATCCATATTTCTACAAGTTCACAAGTCAAATCCATGCTGGACTTCAATGTCACTCTCAAACCTTCTGCAGTTTGCGTAGTTAGAAATAAATCTTTGCTTATTTCTTTCAGTTGTACACGTTCTTCCCATTCATCCAGCTTTTTCAGTAACTCTTGTAAAATCTGTGCAATGTTTCGTTAGACGAGGTAAAAAAAATATATTGTATAAGTTGTACAATTTACCTTAAAATTTGGGCAGTTTGGTTTCATTCCTTCTGAATCACTGCCGAGATTTAACGCATCAAACATTTCGTTTATCCACTCGCAAAATTCGGCGGTGGATTCGCAGTCCTCTAATCCCGGCAGCCCAACATCTCTATAAAAACGCAATCCTTTGGCCATGGAATTGCTGAAAACCTAAAAACATCGTGAGAAATCGTGTATTGTGGCTATTAATGTAATGAGTTGTTTTCTTTTTATATTGAAGAAACATTTATTCCTATATATAATAAATAATAAAGCTGTATTGTTAACATACCTGTGCGGCTAAAGAAACCCTCATCCTATCCGAGCATCTTAAATTAATATGATTATCGGTAAGTTTATTGCATACTCTAAGAGTCGAAATCAATTTACTATCTTCTTTCTGAAGAATGCGAAAATACTCCCATTTTATCAATGATTTATTAGGATCGATCTAATAACATACAAAATTTTATAGTTTATTATGATTCATACAATCTGTACAATATTTATCAATGCAAATGCAATATTCAGTTGCAATAAAAATACTCAATACATTATAAATTACCTTCAGTTGCGAATTATTGGCGAGTCGGTTGCGAATGATCTTAATAAGATGTGGAGTGTCAGAGAAGACAAAAACTTTTCTGTCCTTCACTGTGGAGTGTAAAAAATAATTTTTTATCCCCTTGCTTTTTCCGCTCACTCCTACATTTTCCCAAAAATTTCGGTTTGTCGAAGCACCATCGGTAATAACGGCGTGAACTTTAGCTCCAGCATTTTCCACTAGTGAAATTGCTTTTACTATAAGTTGTGTTAAGACATTGCCGGTGACTGGTCCGCGCGATGCGAAGACAGCGATTGGTTGAATGTACACATCAGCGAATGGTTTAAACATTATGACTAATCCGTGATCTGCTTTTTGATTAAGATTTGTGGCATGATCATCTTCACCAAAATCCACAAGACCTTTGTATGTTAAATTGGTACTCTTAACGCTGATACTTTTGCGAGTGGACATTTCATCGATGAGAAGCGCTCCGTGCCTCTGGAAATCTAATTTGTCGACCATGAATTCAGCGAACATTGATATAGGGAGTTTATGAGAAATCTTTACCTTCGAACTGTCCGTAAAGCAGGTAAAGGCAATACACTTTGAATGCGTAGGAATCTATATCCTCGAGGAGAACGCATATGCATTAACATGCATAATAAGATCCATTCTTGGGAGTATCGTCTCCCTTTAGAGCTTTTGCATCGACTTGCCTGCAAAATTTCCTGTATCGCAGTACGCTGATTCTCCGGAATATTTTGATCCGTCAATAGTTCTTTTGCTTTCGTTTTATAAATTTTTTGTAATTCAGCTTCCTTTCTTGCAACTTTGGCTTTCCATCTTATAAGAGAATGTAAAGCTCGAGATTTCACTTTTTTGGCTGCAACATTTAATTTTTGTATACGCTGTAACAGTTTCTGTTCTGCCAGTGAATGGGTTAGGCGTATAGTTTGTCTCTTCTTCTCAAATTGTTTCGCTCGCAATACACTTTTAGTCATTGCTCTATTCAAACGAATGCAATGTTCACATGCTTTTTCGCTATCGTTCAACAACAACGGACACTTATTATGCCGCCACTTGCCCGATCTATCTTCATAAACATAACGATGGTCTATTCGTTTATGTCTCGAAATAGCACAACCGATACAAACTTTCATACTGTTAACTTGACTTAGCAAGGTTTCGAGATGCTCAATCTCAGTGATTGGTTTCTCCAATAATCCAATTACAGCGACGAAATAACCCATAACATTTATTTTTGCACATATACCTTTGCTATCCTCGGATAAAATTATTTCTTTTTCAATCTGGAGGGAAACAGTATCTCGAAAATCTTTATAATAATTGCTGATGTAAAATCCAATAACGTAGACTCCATCAAAAGTTTTGTTTGCCATCTGCCAAGCCTTCGGCATGCGAACAGCATTATGTGAAATCTCTTGCAATGTCAAAAGGGCCTTATCCAGCACACTCGGTATCTACAGAAACAGGAAAAAGAAACTTAAGTGACAGTTCTAACATAATATTTCTAAACGTACTTTAAATATGCAAATAATAAATAATAATAAATAATAACGAATAATAATATCAATACCTCAGTAATGGGTTCATTCTCAGAAGTATTCATTATTTCAATTGTAGCTTCAGATGCTTCCTTGGAGAATATCCCGATAGAGGTTTTATTATCCGGTGCTATCTCTGCAGGCTCTGCAGTTGCTGTTGAAACTGTTGAAACAAAGACTTGGACTGATGCTGCACTTTCCAACGGACGTGTGTCGACAAATTCTGTCCATGGGAAAATACACGGAACAGTGCCAGGTTCCAGACGCGGAATTTGAGTTTTAGCTGAAAAAGAATAAAATACGTATAATATATTTATTAGTATCATACGTTCTATATAAATGCATCATTTTATGAGTTTACTTACTACGCCGATTATATTTCCATCCGCATTTTTTAGAGTTTTTTGCCATATAATACTGTTGAAACCTGTCGCGGGTGAAAATGATTTTCACACACGCGATGTTTTTGCGTTAATTGCACGTCTTTTCGACGTATAGCAACCTGCCATTGCTGTCGCATATCTTCATTTTTTGGAACACAGAAAAAGTGTTTTTTTTCCGGGTTACTTCTGTAGCCCGAGGTACAGCCTATCACTATACACCGAGGCATTGTACCAAATATAAAACGCACAAAATCCACGAAACGTACGACAAAATGTACGAAATCGACAGAAATCACAGAAATCGATGAAATAACCTATATTAATCGATGAGATCGACACCGACGAGTGCATGGATGACGGTAGAAACTAGCGCCTCTTACGGATTTTATGGGCGTAAGGAGACATTCAAGGGACGCATAAAAGCATAACGAAGCATAAGCAGTGTCACCCCCGTGCACCAATCTAATACATATTACAATGGAGGATAGAGGTAAGGAGGCTGCACTATGGGTTGCGTTTATAATAGATTTCCATCCGGGTGCACTATAATACTAAAAGTACTATAGCATACGTGATATACGTACATATACACTGCCCGAATTCGATTTGTTCCATGACTCCTTTCCGCGGGGCAAGGGGAATATGAAGAATATCCGTGGCGCCATCAAACGGCGGCGACTAACCACCCTTGATTTATCGACCTAATTATCGACCGCTAGATAACATGGGTTAATAATATGCGACTTTTTCTTACAAAAATAAATAAATAAGATGAGATGCATACATACCCAGATAGCAAAATGCTAGCAGTATGCCAGCAGTATGCCAGCAAATTCAATCATGACTTTGCAGCAGATTCCGATCCGCTGCGTCCCCATTAAGCTTAGTTTCTGACAACATATTTTGCCGATGTAATATGGCAGTAAAAATGCAGCAAAAATCAAGCGTTATTTATTATTTTATCATAACAGCAAATATCGAGCAAAATTTACTATGTTGAACATTGATGGCAGAAATGCAGCAGAAATCGAGCATGATGTGCTGTCACGGCATAACAGTAGAAAAAGGCAAAAATACAGCACGATCTGACATATCAGGTACTGACAGCAGAAACGCAGCAGAAATCGAGCATGGCCTGCCATCACATCGTAACAGTGAAAACACGGCAAATACAAAGCACGTCTAGTGAACACAATAATATTTTAATAGATGTAATAAAATTGAATATTATAAGTATTGCATAAAAACTGCATAAGAACCGAAGAATTCCTCTTATAATTTATTACAATAATTATGCACGATGATAATTGCATTTATAAATATAATACATATTATATTCAGAATTGCACACATAATTAGAGTAATTAAATAATAATAAAATAATTACATTTAAATTAATAAAACTTCAAATATTTATATAAAAATTCCTATTTATATTAATTTTATTTTTTGCGTCAAATAGGCAGTAATAAATAAATATATTCTAAATTCCCTGTTGAAATGGCATCAGAAGTTATATAAGCTAATGAAAAGATCTTACTTTTACTTTTAATCTTATAGTAACCGCGCTTTACATGTTTTATATCTTACTCATGGCAGAAACTTGAATACGAGAAAAATCGTGTAACAATACGCTGCTCAGCGATAAAAGGAGAAACTATTTCTCAATATTATTAAACCATGCTATGTTGCTGCTGCATTTTTGCTATTATTATGTGAGACGCTCAATTTCTGCCGCGTTTTTGCCATCAAGTCGTGTTTGATAAACTCGATTTCTGACGATATTCTGTCAATATCACATGATGTTATGTTATGCTCAGTTTTGATTTAGTTTCTGTTAACATATTGTGTCAAAACGCAATGCTCAATTTCTACTGTTTTTATGCCAACAATTTTTGCTGAATTTTTGCAGCATTATTTGTAACATATCATGACGTACAGATTGTTCGTTTTCTGTTACATTTCTGCCGACATTAATTGAGACGGTAGACCGTGCTCGACTGCTGCCGGAGTTTTGTCAACAGAATATTTAGCGCAGAATTTGCAATACGTGCTTTAGCCGACTTGGCTATCTGGGTATATATACACGCCACGGATATTCTCCATATTCCCCTTGCCCCGCGGAAAGGAGTCAAGAAATAAATCGAATTCGGTGACTGTACTATAACAACTTCTAGTGTATAGTTACCCGGGTGGGAAATCTGAATGCAACTATGTGTATAAAAAATGAGACCGATTTAGGAGTCTCAAGTTAATAAGTTACAGATGGTGCTTCAATCGCAAGTCTTTAAATAGTGGGAGGGATACGATTACATCACGGACTTAGGAATGGAGGAGACGGAGCATAAGGCAAGCAGGGGGTAATTACTTTCGCGGCGGGGGAGGCCGCCATATCTCCAGTTTTGCACACATAGAATATACGTGTAAATATACGTGTGTGTGTGTGTGTGTGTGTGTGTGTGTGTGTGTGTGTGTGTGTGTGTGTGTGTGTGTGCGCGCGGGCGCGCGCGTACGTGCATTTGCACTTGTACATACGTGTGAAATGATTCAGGCTCAGTACAACGTCGCATAACTTTAATTTAGCTCAACTTACTTTTCAAAAAATAAATTTCTGCTATCTAGACGTCGAACTTATTTTTATTAACTGTAAATAAACTATTATTTCCCAAACTACAAGAATTCTTTCCTAAACTTTCCCAAATGATTCCCAAACAAATGGAATAATAAAAAAATGCGAAATATTGAATTTGTCTGCTAACTATATCGAGGTGTCAAATTCCAACACGTGCAAAAATACATTTTATGACGAAAAAAAAACAACATAAATAAAAAACAAAAAATTTTTTAAAATCATTTTAAAAACCAAAAAAAGTAATTTTGCCATTAATGATCCCAAGTTCGTAATGAGCCCGTATTTTAAAAGAGGAAAGTAAAATAACAAATACATGTATATATTTTTAATTTAACGCACGCACGCATGCACATAATTAAGACAGTCTATCCAGACAGCACAAGATCTTCTGGGGTACTCTGGACGTCCTCGAGATATCTGTGCTGTTAGGATACTTAGCACAAAAAATCATAAATCAGATAGTCTTGATAATTCTCAAGCTTCCTACATGCTTATGTTTCTTAAACTTTGAGGACTTATAACTTTCACTTTCCCCAACATAAAAAACTTTTCATAGGGTGTTTTGGAAAGCTCTCGACCTCAACTATACAAATATGCAGTCAAAATATGCGACGCTCCCAAAAATCAACCTTATTGGCCCTCCTCCTTTCTGAGCGTTATTCACCAAATTAGAGAACATTTCATTCAAGTCTTCAAACAAGTTTTGGTTAACAAGATCTTCTGGTATAGTACGATGATTGTAATTTTTTTATCATTTTTCATAATTACACCACGATCCACAGTAGTCATGCTTAAAAACGTGATACGGTATGCTTCTCAGTGGCAAGATTTTCATTCTTACCTACATTTTGCGATAGAGCATATGTGAAGCATCGATGCAAATACGAGATGGTCTCAGTGTTGAGTTCTTTGTATTTTTTTTTAATAACGCGTATAATTTACTTTTTATACCGTTTGACGCATGGTTCCTATCCGACTTCTTTAGTATAGGATGATCGTTTGTATTACGGCAAGCAGCAATGGTCGAGCTGTCATCATCCAATTATCATTCCAATCTTAACATTTTTAAATCTAGTATGTTGAAACCCTAGAAAATGGTCGAATAACCAAACCCTGGTAAACACCCATTATTAGTGTGTGGGAGCGCGTACGATAATACGGAGAATGAACTGTACTGTTTTATGTAACAATTAACAATTTATTAAATTATGGTACAAGAGAAGGCACGTCGTTACTCGTTGGCGGTCTAACACGAAGTCTTTATGAAATCTTTCTGAATCTCCCTTCCGCTGCTTCCGCGGTGGCACTGCTGCCAACCTGACATCTGCAGCTTGTCCGGAGTCATCTAGTGTTTCTGGCCGCTACATCACTCCCCCCGGAGCGACCGAACTAGGTTGCGAAACGGACGGTACGTCCACTCGGTCCAGCTCCCTGATTGGTGGAGGCGCTCGGCTGAGGCTGTAGCTGTGGCTCCGCCATTTGTGTGTCTTCTATGAAGGCCGGCTTAAGTCGCTCAGTGTGGACTTCCATGGGTTGGCCTTTGTAAGAGATCCTGAAAGTAGACTCATTAGTGCGTCTAATTATGGGAAAGGGACCTTCGTACGGACAATCAAGAGGTCTCTTCACTTTGTCTACTCGTAGGAAAACATGTGTGCATGTGGATAATTTTGGATAAATGAATGTTTTCGGAATCGAATGGTGTTGTGTTTGGCTTGGCTGGATGGTTTTTATGTATTCCCTTAATTGATTAGCAAATAGCTGCGGGTACTGTAACGGCTGGCTCGAAATGAAGTATTCCCCTAGAATGCGTAGAGTCGTGCCGTACACCATCTCAGCTGCCGATGCTTGGATGTCCTGCTTCAGGCTTGTCCGCAATCCTAGTAGGACCAATGGCAGGATTTCCGTCCAGTTTTGGTTGGTATGGCAACGTATTGCTGTTTTGAGTGAGCGGTGCCATCTTTCCACCATTCCGTTTGACTGTGGGTGGTAGTCCGGATTCGCTTCGCTCCTATTAACTGAGTTAGTGTTTCGAATATTATTGATTCGAATTGCATGCCGCGGTCCGTCGTTATGATTTCGGGTGTACCGAATCGCGCTACCCACGCGGTTATAAAGTTTTTGGCTATAGTGTGTGCAGACGTGTCTGCAATGGGGATTGCCTCAGGCCATCGAGTCGTGCGGTCGATGATGGTGAGGCAATACTTGTATCCGTTTGATACTGGCAGCGGTCCCACTATATCCATGTGGATATGTTCGAATCTGTCATTCGGTACCAGGATATGCTGTGGCGCTGGTCGATTGTGTCGTGATATCTTCGCTCGTTGACAGGTGAGACATGTTTTTACCCATTCGGTAATGTCTGTGTTGGCGCTTGGCCAAATGAATCGTTGAGTGATTGTCTTCTTGGTTGCTTTTGTTCCCGGATGGGAGAGGTTATGTACCGTGTCGAATATCCTTTTACGTAATGACGCTGGTACATATATGCATATGTTTTCAGAAACGTCACAGAAAATTGTCTTTTCTGAGTCGTCCAACCGTAGTGGTTTGAGCGTGAGTGACGTCGGGTTTTGCAACAATGTTTGCAATTCTGCGTCCGTCCGTTGCTCTCTTGCCAATTCGTCGGTGCTGACGATGACTGGCATGTTGATCGCCTCGATTCTCGAGAGGGTGTCCGCCACTGTATTGTCCTTCCCTGTAATATATTTGATATCCGTTATGAATTGGCTCAAGAATTCAAGTTGGCGTATTTGTCTTGGCGACGCTTTGTCTGGCCTTTGACTGAATGCGAAGGTAAGCGGTTTTTGATCCGTAAAGATTGTGACTTGTCGTCCTTCAATCATGTATTTGAAGTTTTTCGTGGCTTCATACATCGCCAGTAATTCCCTGTCGTAGGCGCTGTAGTTTGCTTGTGCTTTGCTTAGCTTTCTCGAGAAAAAGGCTAGTGGTTGATACTGATCGTTACTTTTTTGTTCTAGTACGGCACCGATTGCATGATCTGAGGCGTCCGTCTTGAGTACGAGAGGTGTATTTTCTGCAGGATGGCTAAGCAGTGTCGCTTCCGCCAGTTGTCTTTTGCACTCTGCAAACGCGAGGTGCTGTTCCAATTGATTGGACTTTTGTTCTTTCTTTTGTTTCCTGCTGTCAGGTTGTAGAGTGGTGTCTGGATCTGCGCTGCCCGGGGTAAGAACCTCCTATAAAAATTAATCATTCCTAAGAAACGTCGTAGTTGTTCTACGGTCTGTGGTTTCTTATATCGCAGTATTGCTTCCACTCGTTCGTTGCTTGGCTTAGTTCCTTTGCTTGAAATTGTACAACCTAAGTATTTAAACTCTTTTTGAAAAAATGTACATTTGTCTATGTTAATAGTTAAACCAAATTCATGTAATTTCGTAAATATCTGTTTCAGATGCTGTTGATGTTCCTCTTCGGATTTCGATGCGACCAGGATGTCATCTATATAACAGAAACAGAAATCCATCCCTCGCAGCACTGTGTCCATAAAGCGTTGGAAGGTTTGTGCCGCGTTACGTAGTCCAAATGGCATGGCGTTAAATTCATATAGCCCGAAGGGCGTTGTTAATGCTGTTTTTTGTCTGTCTTGTTCAGCAACCGGAATTTGATGGTATGCTCTCGCCAGGTCGAGCGTGCTGAACGTGCTACAGCCGTGAAGTTGCTCCGAAAAGTCTTGGATATGCGGAATAGGATACTTATCAGGTACAGTTACCTTATTTAATTGACGGTAGTCACCGCATATTCGCCATTTACCATCTGCCTTTTTGACTAGGTGCATCGCATTGGACCATTGTCCTTTGCCTGGACGGCATGTACCAGCTTTTATCCAGCGTTGAATCTCCTGTTTGGCGAACTTCAGTCGTCCTGGAGAAAGTCGTCGTGGGCGATCTGAGACAGGTGGTCCTTTTGTCTGTATGACGTGTTTCACCGCGTGCCTTGGCGTTCTCAGTGTCACTGGGTGAGTAATATCTACGAATTCCCGTAGTAGCTGTCGGCATGGTACTGTGTTATTGATAATTGAAACAGATTGAATTTTCTTATAACTAATTTTTCCCGTTGTGTGCAGTTTTGTAATTCCGTCGACTAGTCGTCTGCCACGGAGATCTACCATCAAGTTGTAACGGTAGAGGAAGTCTGCGCCCAAAATAGGCTGTTGGACCTCCGCTATGATAAATCTGCACGTCAGGCTACGTCTAAGGTCTAGGTTTAACTCTAAGGTACGTTCACCGTACGTTTTAATTTTTGTGCTATTTGCTGCGTATAAATTAATATTTACACTTCCCCCGCTTTGCAGGGCCCACCGACGAGGGAGAACGGAGACGTCTGAGCCTGTGTCGACGAGGAACGTTGCTCCGCTACGTCGGTCTTTTACTAGGAGGCGGCGTTGACTGTTGCCCGCGAGCGCGTTTACCTCCGTCAGCGCCCGGGCGTTCAGTTTTCCGTCTGAGTTAACGCCGGTTTAAATGTACACGATTTTGCGCACTTGGTCGCGTTATGCTTGAACTTGTTATGATAATAGCAATAATTAGAATTGTAACTGTTCGTGTTTTTATTTCCGTTACCCGACTTCGAACGTCCTCGGGAATGTGACCGGCCGCGATAATAACGACTATTGTCCCGATTATGTGAGCGTCCTTGGCGCACTTCTAACGATAGTTTTTGTACCATCTCGCGTAGTTCGCGTATTTGTGTTGTTTGTACCGTTTGCTCTTGAGCAGGTACGGCAGCGGTCGTCTTAACGACCTGTATTGCCGTCGGTTTGATTATTTCGACAACCTTGTCAGCCATTAGCGCTAGGCTTCCGAGGTCATCCACGGAACTGACCGTTAGAATTCCACGCGCGGCTTCCGGTAATTGGTCGAGAAACAGGCTGCGAATTACTGTATCTGTACACTGGCCTCCCGCGAGGCGCCTTAGGCGTTGTAAAAAATGCGATGGTCTCTCATCGGCGATTTCCTGGCCCCGGAGTAGCTTCCGAAGCTTCGACTCCTGGGTTTCTTCGAAGGAGTTTATAATACGCGCTTTCACCTCCTCGTATTTGTGCGTATGAGGTGGATTAGCAATTAAGTCCGCGATGAACGGTATGATTGATGGATCCAAATTCGTCAACACATACCTGAATTTTGTTTCATCGTTCGAAATTTTTTGAAGCGCAAACGTGGCTTCGGCTACCTGGAACCACTGGGCTGGCATCTCCTTCCAGAACGGCTGCGGGAGCTTCACGTGCCGCGTGGTCACGAGCGCAGCTTCACCGGCGAACGCCTGCTCCGCTGCTAACCTGGTCGGCGTGTGTAGTCGGCTGGGCCTCTGATCCTCGGCTGCTGCACCCGCGGGCGCATCGTCGAGCGCGGCCAACACCGGGCGATTATCATCCGCACTGCCTGCCGCGCGGGGCGGGGAATGTTCGGTAGGCATTCTCGGCGAATATCCTCACCGTCTGGCGAACCCGCACTGTAGGCTTCACACGTTTCGGATCTCGCGTGCTCCGATTACTGCACGCTCCGTTTTTCGCGCGTTTGAATTTTCGTCGCTCCGATTTCGTACGCTCCGATTTCGTACTCCGGTTTTGTACGCTCCGGTTTCGTGCTCCGGTTCTGTACGCTCCGGTTTTGTGCTCCGGTTTTTGTAACGCGGATCTCGTCGATCACGTCGGGCAGGTCACCAGTTGTGGGAGCGCGTACGATAATACGGAGAATGAACTGTACTGTTTTATGTAACAATTAACAATTTATTAAATTATGGTACAAGAGAAGGCACGTCGTTACTCGTTGGCGGTCTAACACGAAGTCTTTATGAAATCTTTCTGAATCTCCCTCAGTGATGGGAGATGTGGGATTTTCGTGCGCATCCTCCTGCGCACGTGCCTCAGATTGGCTAGCGACTTACCGCGCTTACTCGCACCGTTCAAAAACTTGCGCAGCTACGTTATATTTTATTATAAAATATTTTTGATTCTGTTGAAATAAAAAGCGATGAAAAATAATATTGGTGCAGAAGAATAATTTAAAAGCAGTCATTTAATAATGTTTTTTAATAATGAACAAATGATTAGATTTGTCACATTTTATTAATAATTATTATTATCGGATTTCCACACCACCCACGAGGTACCGATTAGGGCGCGTTTCTTTTAGATTTAAGTGGGAAGATCGCCTATAGCCCTATAAACCTACAATTTTGTTACGTAAAGGAAGTTAGAATTTAATTATGAAACAAATTCCTTCTTTAATTAATTTTTATTCCATATAAAATGGAGAATGATTATCAAAAATTATTAAGGAGTTAGGCCACCCCTGAGGCCTTAAAATCATGGGGGGGCCCTCAGGGGTGGCCTAACCCCTTAAGACTGTACAAGATTTACAGTAATTAAATTTTCAGTTTTTAATCGATTTATGTTTTCACGTTATTAAAAGCGTTACTGATTTTTATTATATGAAAAATGATGAAAAATCATGTCTTTATATTATTACTGATTTAATGCGATATATTTCCTTCCTATCTCTGATAGTTGTAGACATTACATACGTCTTGAATTTTGAATTCGCCGCGATTTCGCCGCGTTTTTGTTTTCTTCACAAACAGAATATCTAAAGATGACTTATCAATTGTTTTCCAACGACTTAGTCAGTCTACAGGCTTTACATCTAGCAGGCGTATACGTTGTGCATAGAGAAAATATTATTTCCATTATATAATTATTTGCTGCCGTGTTAATTATAACATAATTAGTGATAAAGTGAGAAAAGTGCGCTTACGACTGGGAAGGTGTTTTTTCTTAAGGTATTTATTATATTTTAATACGTTTAAAGGGTAAATCAGGAGGATGGATTTAACGTCAGATTCCGGTTCGGTTAATACTGAAAGTGTGCAATCCGTCGCGGAGCCTAAAAAAAAACGAATAAAAAAATTTTGCTCGCGTTGGTTAAGAGAGTTTCGTGGTTGGCTAACACGCAATGAAAATAGTGATAATACTTTTTTTTGCTCGGTTTGCAATAAAGCGTTAAAAGGCGGGAAGTCGGAAATAAAAAGACACGCGAAAACGGAAAAACATCGCGATCTTTGCAATAAACTCGATTTTAATATCATGGAAACGGAAGATAATTCTCACGCGTTAAATGTAAAAAAAGGCGAATTAGCCATCGCCGCTTTTATAAGTGAACATAATATCGCGATATCAATCGTGGAACATCTTTCGCCGGTAATAAAAAAAGTGTGTCCGGATTCGGAAATTATTAAAGATATTAAATTAAGTCGTAAAAAATGTACGCAATTGATAAAAAATGTAATCGCTAAAGAAATTACGGAAACATTAATTAACTATTTACAAACAACGCCGTTTTCAATATTTGTCGACGAAAGTACGGATATCTCGAGCAGAGCCGGACTAAGGCAATCTTGCGCCCGGGGCGAATGTAGAATATTGCGCCCTCACCCTAAAGGCATATTTTAAAAAATAACAAAAGTATAGTATTTTGTATTGTATCTTTGCATTTTTTGCAGTTTTTATCTACTTAAACTGTGTTAAAGTGCTTCTAATCATAATAAAAGAAAATACAGCTTAAAAATTGAATTCCTTGGTATAGAAACTAACACAATTTTAGTCTAAGAGATTTTAACTATGCTTTTGCGTTTTGACATTCTGTATTATTTTTGTGCAATCAGTTAAAAATTTTACTATTTCAACTAAAATTTTAATGCGTTGACAAGTCATCCCAAATTAAACCAAATTAAACCTGAAAATGCGCAAAATAATAAAACAAAATAAAATGTGTGCGAAAATAACAAAAAGGAATCTTCTGGTATTGTACAAAGTTTTTATTATACAATAGATATATAATTTATTCTGGAAACAAATCTTTAAAGAAAATTATGAAAATTCCAACTATAGAATATAATCCAATTTATAGAATATATAATATATATATTTATTATATATATTTATAAAAAATTTTAATTTAAAAAATACAGTAAACAATTTCAAATATTAACTGTATTAACAAAAATAAAATTTTAGGTAAACTTCACTTTTCGAGCTTTTAAAGTGGAAAAATTTTCTATCAAGTCACTGTAATCTAATGACTTCGCCAAATCCCATTCAATAGATAACAAACTAAGATCACTTAGCCTGTCTTGATTCATAGTCGATCTCAAATAGTTTTTAATTATTTTAAGTTTGCTGAACGATCTTTCAGCACTAGCGGATGTCACAGGTATTGTTAAATATATTCGATAAGCAACTTGCATATTAGGATAACCTGAAGTTAAGTTATAATCATTTATTAACTGTAAGACCTCTAAGTGATTTAATTTGTGAAAATCTTTATTTAAAGTTTTTAATAACGTTTTTGCACTTATTACTTCAGTTACAAGTTCACTTGAATTTAAATCCTTACTATATTTTAAAGCTAGATCAGTACTACGTTTTTTTAATTCATCTGCATCTAAAAATGAAAGGCTTTTACCACTGAGAAATTCAAAATCAGAAGCAATTTTAATTAATTCTTGGAACCTCCAATTTAAATGACTAATTATTGTGTCAATGACTTCCAAATAGGTAACTTTAAACCTGTCTTTTTCAGTCAATGATTGGCTTTCGTCTTCCGCCTCGTAGGAAAATTGTTTTGGTACCTTTCTTTTACGTGTTTCTTCAAAACATACCTCAATGTTTAATGAAGCAGCTAAAGTAGAACTTTCCTTACAAAAATCTGCGATTTTATCTCGAGTGTCCATTATATCATTTTTTAACCCATCGATTAACGTACTTGCCTGAGAAATACATAGTTCTTTTTTCTGCAACGCTATATTCACTTTGTCAATTTTGTTTAGAATGTAGTACCAAACTGTAAGGCTACATATGAAATCATAATCAATTTGTTTTAAAAAACTATTGGCAGCTGATACCGTTTCTACATTTCTTTTTAGTTCAATAATTTTCTCTAACGCTTTAATAACATTTTCAAGTTCCTGATATAAGGCAGTGATCGCTCTTTTTTTTGATGACCATCGAGTATTTGATTGCTTTTTTAAGGAAAAATTTTTTAAATTTGCTGTTAAAATGTCCCATCTTTCTGTCGATGATGAAAAGAACACAAAAAGATTCTGAACAGTGCCGAAGAATGACATCATTTTTGAAGTTACACTGGCCGCGTGTACTCCCACCAAATTGAGGGAATGAGCTGTACATGGGACAAAATAAGCAAATTCATTTCTTGCTAATATTCTAGCTTGTACTCCTTTGTATTTACCGGCCATATTTGACCCGTTATCGTAGCATTGAGCTCTGCAGTTTTCTATATTAGTCCATCCGTTTGAATTTTGTTAATAATTTGGCTAGCTAATGCCTCACCAGTTTTGCTTTTTGATTCAATAAAATCAATAAATCTTTCTTCAATTTTATATTGCCCATCATCTGTGAGCTTAATATACCTAATAATCTGTACCATTTGTTCCTTGTGGGAAATATCAGGAGTGCAGTCGAACGAAATCGCAAAGTAGGTTGCTTCTCTAATATCATTAAACATTTTGTTTTTTACCTGTTCCCCCATAAGATGTAGAACTTCATTTTGAATTGTTTTAGAAAAATATGATACGGTTCGATTTGGATTATTCTTAACTGAATCTATATGTCGCGCAATTTCTTTATCATATTTTGCAATAAGTCCGATATTTTTAAGAAACATTCCTGATTGACGATCATCGATATTGTCTGATGTACCTCTTAAAGCTAGATTATTCTCTGCACAGTGCAATATGGAATCAATTACTGCAGTTAAAATATGCCTCCACTTATTTTTTTCCATTAGAATATTTTTTTCTATATCAGAATCAATAGTATGTCCAAGTTTTAGGCATCGTTCTAATTCCTTCCATTTAATCAATGTATTTTTGTGTTCTACGCTGTTTTCGTGATCAGGAATTTGTGGATTCATTTTTCTCCAGTTGGAAAATCCGCTGTCAATATTTGCAATTTTTGGCAAATTCATGCTGTTTTTGCTAAATAGTAAACAAGGAAAACAAAATACTGCTCTTTTCGATCTGCTATACAAGAGCCAGTCCCTTTTTACTTTTTCACCATTTGGCATACATTTAAAAAACCATGCTGCAGAAAAATGACGCCCGTCGTTACTTGCGGATTGGGAAAAATCTGCTTCTGTATCATGAACTGGGCCATGAGCTACCAAGGCACAGATAAAATGTTCATTATAAATGTTCATTCTTTGCCAAGTAGCGGGATCACTATAATTTATGTTTTTAAATTTTTGTTCTTCCTCTGGATTATATTGTTCTTCTGTAGAAGTGCTGGCAACAATATTGGATCCTTTTTTCTTTTCAGCTTCTGATATTCTACTTGTATTTGATTCCGTTACTTTTGCAATTCGGGCTAAGCATTGCTTCCAATTTTTTGCTAATTCTTTTTTTTCTTCTTCTTTCCTCTTGCGTATCTTTCTTATCTCTGCTCCTGATTTTTTTGATCCTGACATTTTGATCGTCAGTCTGCTATAAACTAACATGAAAATTGAAGAAATATTAGATAGTCGCGGTACACATTTAGATATTTTTATAGTTATACTAAAAAGAAAAAAACATGATTTACTACTATAAAAAAGACATACCTTTTACTTTTAAAATGTTAGGTTAGGAATACTTTTATTTATTTTTTAATTAAAATAAAATCTGTAGAAAGAAAAACTTAAAAGCGAAAATTAGACGGAAAAAGATCTTTGAATGAATTAAAGGTATTAAACGGAGCGCTAAATGGCTGAACACAACTACGTTATCTCGAGTTTCGGACACGTTTGGACACATTCGGACACATTCGGACACATTTGATAGATTACGTATTATAGGGCACCGGTAGAGGCGCCGGCGCTTGACGGCGCCCCCTACAGCGTTGCGCCCGGGGCCGTCGCCCCCTTGGCCCCCCCCTTAGTCCGGCTCTGATCTCGAGTAACAAACTTTTGTGCGTCATGGTAAAATTTGTAGAACCAACTTCGCGAAAAATCATTACGCAGTTATTAGCTCTTCTTCAGCTCGATGCAACGGACTGTTCTGCTGAAAGAATCTTTGAAATTTTCAAAGATTTCTTTCAGCAAGAGCAAATTCCTTTCACAAACATCGTAGCTGTAGCTTGTGATAATGCCAGCGTAATGATCGGTAAAAACGAGTCGTTCGCGCAAAAACTAAAAAACGAAAATCCCGATGTATTAATTTTAAATTGTATTTGTCATTCTTCGGCACTCGTCGCGAATAAAGCGTGTGATGACATAATGAAAATTTGCGATGAATCAATTCGCGGTATCATTGCGTACATAAATGGGAGTCCAAAACGCGCTGCTAAATATAAAGAATTTCAATGTTTTTTCGGTATAAAACAAAATAAATTATTAAAACTCGCAAGAACTCGGTGGTTGTCATTATATTTTTGTATAGAACAAATTCTAGAAAATTGGATCCCTCTTCAAAATTTTTTGTTATTAGAAGAAGTAGAATTAAAATCGCAAACGGCAGCAAAATTGCGGGAATTTTTGAGCGATATTAAAAACAAAATATATATGTACTTTTTAAAATACGTTTTACATTTTTTAAATCAATTTAACGCGTTATTTCAATCGGATAAAGTGCTAATTCACGAGCTGCCATCGCGAAGTATTAAATTATTAAAAACAATCGCGAACAATTTCGTAAAACCGGAATTAATAGACGACGTATTAAATTTAAATGTAAACGATCCGAAAATTGTAAAAGAAAAAATATACATGGGACCCGACTGTGAAATTCTCCTCAATGATTTACCCAATGATTACGTACAAGAAGTTCGCGAAACGTGTTTAACTTTTTATAAAACGTGCGTGTTAGAAATTTGCGATCGTTTTCCTATTTTTGATAGTTTCTTAAAAGATTTAAAATTTATTCAGCCTAAAATTTTATTAAATGATGAAGCGCGAACCGAAATTGTGGATTTGACTAATGTTTCCTCTAAATTCCCGCGTTTAATAAATAACTTTACTTTGTCCGCGGAATGGGTTGCGTTACCATTAGAATTTATCGATAATGATAAAATTAATTTGCAGAACGCGACAATTGAAGATTTGTGGAAGTTTGTTGCTAATATTAAAGACATTAATGATACCGTCATGTTTCCGGAATTAAATAAATTGCTTTCCGTAATTTTATGCCTGCCTCAGTCTAATGCGCCAGCCGAGAGAACATTTTCTATAGTAACGGATGTTATGTGTCCGAAAAGAAATAAAACGTCGCCCGATAATTTAAATGCACTTTGCATCGTGCGGTCTTATTTTCAGTCGCGAGATATACATTGTTTTGATTTTGAAGTAAATGATAGACATTTAGAATTATTTAATAGTACGATGTACGACTAGATTATTTAGGTTTATTTTCTCGGTTTTCAAAATTGATTTTTATATATTTTTTTTATTTTAATGTCTAATAAAATTAATTCTAACTTCCTTTACGTAATAAAATTGTGGGTTCATAGGGCTATAGGCGATCTTCCCACTTAAATCTAAAAGAAACGCGCCCTAATCGGTACCTCGTGGGTGGTGTGGAAATCCGATAATAATAATTATTAATAAAATGTGACAAATTTAATCATTTGTTTATTAATAAAAAACATTATTAAATGACTGCTTTTAAATTATTCTTCTGCACCAATATTATTTTTCATTGCTTTTTATTTCAACACAATCAAAAATATTTTATAATAAAATATAACGTAGCTGCGCAAGTTTTTGAACGGTGCGAGTAAGCGCGGTAAGTCGCTAGCCAATCTGAGGCACGTGCGCAGGAGGATGCGCACGAAAATCCCACATCTCCCATCACTGATCTCCCTTCCGCTGCTTCCGCGGTGGCACTGCTGCCAACCTGACATCTGCAGCTTGTCCGGAGTCATCTAGTGTTTCTGGCCGCTACAAGTGTTCACTAGAGTCTCTTGAATAAGAGTTTGGCCATTCCGTAGACTTCTTTTTATTGGTTTAGTTTCACAAGCTCCTCAAAATGGCGGAATTTTCAAAATGAAGAAAATCGCGTATTAATAAAGGTAAAATAATAAATCAGAAAAACGTTTTTATTACCATTAAACATAAAAAAATATATTTTCGTACATATATAAATACATAGAATATATATAATAGAATACAATATAAAAGTACAACATACATATATGAATATATACATATGTATATCTTATACATATACAGGGTGTCCCTAAATTCGCGCCCACGGAGTACAAGGCGTGATACTTTAGGCTAAAAGAAATAACTTTTTCCTTTAGCAAAATTGCGTGCGATAAGTAGTTTTTGAAGGAGAGCAGGTTGAAGTAAACCAGTAGGCGTTCTGGTGTAAGTGGCTTGTATCAAATTCTTGACTAGTATGAAGCGCACGCGCCGGCCCTGAGCGCCACTTACACCAGAACGCCTACTGGTTTACTTCAACCTGCTCTCCTTCAAAAACTACTTATCGCACGCAATTTTGCTAAAGGAAAAAGTTATTTCTTTTAGCCTAAAGTATCACGCCTTGTACTCCGTGGGCGTAAATTTAGGGACACCCTGTATATGTAATAAAGCATAATATACATAATTTAATGTTTTTTAATGAACGAAAGTATTGCCATGGTTTTGCTACTTTAATTTACAGCTGCTTCTGTTTCCTTAAATGCGTCTTCCTCTATTAAATCATCGGACAAATATTTTTCATTATCTACTTTATTATTTTCCGTAATATCAATTTCAGTCTAAAATATATAAACAATCTTATTGTAAACTAATGACACATAACAACTTAAAATCATCCATATGTTTAAGTGTTATTGCATATTATATTTCATTTACATTTGATGAAGCAGAAACAATTTTCTTTCTGTATAAAAATAGTTGAAACTGCACAACTTTTCAGCTTTTTTTGCCATCAATACGTACTTCTTCCCACATTTCGGGTAAAAAATGTATCTATTAAATATAATAAACATAAGTATTGTAATTGCAAAATGTAAATAACTTGAATACAGAAAAATGCAGTTTACCTCACATACAAAACAGTCTTTTAATGCATCCAAATCATGTCGACCAATGTTTTGAATCCATTGTTTTCTTTTTTCTGTATTTTTTGGGATGCGATGTAAAGGTGCAATTTCACGCAGCGAGTAAAAGCTGGCGTTTTACCCCCTCTTCACCGCCACGCAAGGCAGCGATAAAAAGCTATTTGCTTTCGCCTCTTGCCTTTTCATGGAGCGAATAAAAGCTAGCGTTTATCCCCACTCCACCGCAAAGCAAACCAGTGTTAAACGCTGTTCGCTTTCGCCTCCTATTGGCTGCGTTCCGATATTCACTGCCAGTACTGAAAATCTATAGTTCGCGTCACATACACTATACAGCGATACAACGATTTTCGACAGAGATGACTAAGATGGCTGCATTCAGCGAATAGACGCTGAAAGTTCGACGAGTCGAACTTTCAGCGTCTATTCGCTGAATGCAGCCATCTTAGTCATCTCTGTCGAAAATTGATGGAGTGGGGGTAAAACGCCAGCTTTTACTCGCTGCGTGAAATTGCACCTTAAGGCCTGGTCTACAATCAAGTCGTAAGTCGTTGTCGTAAGAAATTAACCAATCACAATTGAATATTCTTCTCTAAATTCAACTGTCATTGGTTAATTTCTTACGACAACGACTTATGACTTGATTGTAGACTAGGTCTAAGGGATAACCTTTTTTTCCAAGAATTGGAACATTTTCTTACGCAGCAATAAGACATCTTGTAACCTATACAAATTAGTTCACTATAATATTTCCATATTAAATTATTTCGTAATCATATTATTAAGGTTAGAAAACATATAATTTGTTTTCAACTTGTTTAAAAAATTTTGTTATTCCAAACAATTTCACAAATAGTATATTCAAAAAATTAAATAAACTTTATATATATATATATATATATATATCGGACGTTTCACGTCAACCGGGCCAGCTGGCTGCCCAGAATTGGTATGCATCGATTTAAAAGTTACACATCTCAAAATGTTGGTAATTTTAAGCTCTATCAAAGACCATCTGGTGATTTAAAAAAAACAAAGATGGCGGTTCCAATATGGCGCCTGAAATCTTGAAAAATTGTGTTTAAGGGGTTTCATTGATATATAACAAATATAAAAAACTATTTTTACATTTAAAAATAACTTGTCTATATGTTTTCGAGGTCGCTGAATCCGAATCAAGTATTAGTTTCATCCCATCTAGTCACTATTTGTCCCTAACCTCAAAAAATGCCTTAAAATGACAAATTAACACCATTTGCGATGAATATCACAGTCAAACTATCTTATCTTTATGTTTTTTGGGGTTGCTGAATTCGAATCAAATATCAGTTTAATACTACTTCGTCACTTTTCATCCCTAACCTCAAAAATGCCTGAAAACGACGATTGAATCTTGTAGTCTATTAAAGTATACCTCTCTGCGTTTTACAGGGTTGAGACTGTCATTATGCTGATAACATAATGCCCGCATTACTTTTTTGTTTTTTTTTGTTTTTTTTTGTTTTTTCTCTCTTTATTTTATTAATTTTATTTTAAAGTTTTAATATTGTTATGTTTAGTAGTCTATAGTGTTTATTGGATTTTTATCACCTGAATATCTGTAGATATTCAACTTTTTACCTGATACTAAACAGGAGTGTGCACTTTGAATGAGGTATACTTGCGGAGCTCTATCAAATCTTTTCTTAAGATGACGTTGAGTCCTATCATGGTCTTTCTTGCTATAATAATGAATCCTAAGTTTTGTAAATTTTTTTTTGCCCAATTAAACAGTGCTGTTGAATCTAGTATTGCCTCATTTGGTTTAGCTTGAAGACTTGCACGAGTTGCTTCCCTTTTAAACGTAGCACCAATCCCATCGGGTGATCCTTTACCGTAAGCAGTTCCATAAAAGTGCCATTCAGCTTCGATACCGAAGTCATTCTTATGATTAACAAGGTTGCACATTTGATATTTATTTTTGTAATGCTGTTTAGCACCATCACTTACATAAATTACTTTTTTAACATCTGGTATCATTTGCTTTATTGCATTGATCAAAACTCCTTGCATAATATAGACCGCTGCAGTATCATGAGTTGTGCTATCTGATATCAGAAGATGACTGCTACATATTATGTCTTCGTTATTTTTGTAATAAATAACAACTGGATGAATTGTTGCTTGATTATTATTATAATGAAATTGTTGTGCAGCATTTTGCACAACATAAGAAAAGTTTTCTGAAAAGTCTGTGTGAACCAGAACTTCATGGTTATTTAGTTTAGTTTTCCGATCTGTTATATAGTTTGATTGGTTTTTAGAAATGAAATGATGTGAGATTAATATTTGCAACCGTGTTGCAAATTCAGATACAAAGTCGTCTATTGAAAGGCATTGCTTGATAAGAGTACATCTATCTGTCGAATCCCATAAACTAAAGATAATTTCTGTTATATTTCTCTTTTCTAATGTTTCAATTATATAATTTATAAAGTTTTCTATTTTAGGGCAGGATTGACATTCTCTAAGATAACACGCATTCTTCGCTTTTCTACACACGACCAATGAAAAGCAATCCTTGTAATCTGTAAGCGGTTGATTTGAATCACTGGTGTTCTTTTTTAAATTAGCAGCATCAAACATGTTTTTAAAATTTTCATGTATTGTACAAACGCACACAGTGTGAGTACCTTTTGCACCTGCCAAGATACACCACTTGGGACGAAGTACAGAAAACTTAGTAAGCCCAATAGGATGCTCTGGATTTAATTTCTTAAATTCCACATGTAATGACTTAATATCAGATAACAACAGCCGTTTTTGTACTTTTTGTTTCTTTCCGTCAACTACTATAGTAATAGCTTCATTTTTATGAGGCATCACTTTACTATTAATATCATCGTCGTAAAATTCTTGTACTTTTACTATAGTATCTTCGGGTAATGTTTTTCCAGGTTTTGAAGTTGGCAAAGCTAATACGCCCTCTAGTTTCCTTAATGACTTTGCTGATTTGGCCATTCTTCTAGAAATATTGAATTCTGAAGCTAGTTGTCGAATGCTCCAACATTCAGGAGCGATTGTAAGAATAGAAAGTCTCAGGGGATCACATTTATCTAAAGAAGCAAATTTGCTCTTTAATCCATTTAACAGTTCTTCCAATTGATCTTCCCTAGACAGGCATTTTTGTTTGGTAGGAGGTTGATCACAATCGCTTTCAGAGTTCTGCGATTCAACCATATTCTCATTATTATAAGACTCAAAAGATATACATTCTTTTCTACATTTCGAACAAATTTTAGCTGATAATGGCAAATTTGGAAATTTATTCTGAACAGTTTTGGATATTAATCGTAAGTCTTTACCAACGTGTCTGTCATGAATAAATGGATTGCAGCATCTATCAGATTTAATAAACGTGGATACATTTTTTGTCGCAGACATATTTCAACTTAAAAAAAAATTACTACTGCGAATTGGGCAGTTATAAATAAAAACAATTGACAGAAGAAGAAAAAACAATGTCTTTACAGAAATACAAATTATGTGCTAAAAGACGTGTAAACAATGTTATGTAATTTTTGTACAAAACATAATGCAGCCTTCCTGCGTTATTCTTAGTGATAATCGCTACTTTTTTGTCCAAGCTCTTTACGTGAAAAGTTATTGTTGAGAGATAGTAAGAACAGAAATTACAGGACTACAGTCGAGCCAGACAATGATATGCACACGGCACGTCGGCACGTCGGCTTGCTGCCGTCGTTCCCCCACCGCGCGACCGCAGTTGATGCGAGAAGAGGGATTTTCGTGCGCAACTTGCTCGCAGGGAGCGGCCAATCGCAGCAATGTGCGCGGCAGATTGTTGCAAATAGAAAACTTTATAAATTATATAATTGAAACATTAGAAAAGAGAAATATAACAGAAATTATCTTTAGTTTATGGGATTCGACAGATAGATGTACTCTTATCAAGCAATGCCTTTCAATAGACGACTTTGTATCTGAATTTGCAACACGGTTGCAAATATTAATCTCACATCATTTCATTTCTAAAAACCAATCAAACTATATAACAGATCGGAAAACTAAACTAAATAACCATGAAGTTCTGGTTCACACAGACTTTTCAGAAAACTTTTCTTATGTTGTGCAAAATGCTGCACAACAATTTCATTATAATAATAATCAAGCAACAATTCATCCAGTTGTTATTTATTACAAAAATAACGAAGACATAATATGTAGCAGTCATCTTCTGATATCAGATAGCACAACTCATGATACTGCAGCGGTCTATATTATGCAAGGAGTTTTGATCAATGCAATAAAGCAAATGATACCAGATGTTAAAAAAGTAATTTATGTAAGTGATGGTGCTAAACAGCATTACAAAAATAAATATCAAATGTGCAACCTTGTTAATCATAAGAATGACTTCGGTATCGAAGCTGAATGGCACTTTTATGGAACTGCTTACGGTAAAGGATCACCCGATGGGATTGGTGCTACGTTTAAAAGGGAAGCAACTCGTGCAAGTCTTCAAGCTAAACCAAATGAGGCAATACTAGATTCAACAGCACTGTTTAATTGGGCAAAAAAAAATTTACAAAACTTAGGATTCATTATTATAGCAAGAAAGACCATGATAGGACTCAACGTCATCTTAAGAAAAGATTTGATAGAGCTCCGCAAGTATACCTCATTCAAAGTGCACACTCCTGTTTAGTATCAGGTAAAAAGTTGAATATCTACAGATATTCAGGTGATAAAAATCCAATAAACACTATAGACTACTAAACATAACAATATTAAAACTTTAAAATAAAATTAATAAAATAAAGAGAGAAAAAAACAAAAAAAACAAAAAAAAACAAAAAAGTAATGCGGGCATTATGTTATCAGCATAATGACAGTCTCAACCCTGTAAAACGCAGAGAGGTATACTTTAATAGACTACAAGATTCAATCGTCGTTTTCAGGCATTTTTGAGGTTAGGGATGAAAAGTGACGAAGTAGTATTAAACTGATATTTGATTCGAATTCAGCAACCCCAAAAAACATAAAGATAAGATAGTTTGACTGTGATATTCATCGCAAATAGTGTTAATTTGTCATTTTAAGGCATTTTTTGAGGTTAGGGACAAATAGTGACTAGATGGGATGAAACTAATACTTGATTCGGATTCAGCGACCTCGAAAACATATAGACAAGTTATTTTTAAATGTAAAAATAGTTTTTTATATTTGTTATACAGGGTGATCTGAAATAACCTTCCATCTGTAAAATGACGTATTCCTGACGCAATTCTAAGACGATTTTTCCTTTATCAAAATTTGATTTGAAGCATAGTTTTCGAGTTATAAGCAAAAATAGTTAGGAAATCACGCGTCGAGTACAGAAGGCAGGCAGGAGCGGCGCACCGCAAGCGTAACGCGGGTTCAGTTGACCGTCCGACGGGTGATTACCGCGTGAGTCGCTATTTTAATCTTATGACATAAAATTATGCTGTAAATAAAATTTTGATAAAGAAGAAAGTGTCTTAGAATTATGTCAGGAATACGTGTTCCTTAAAATAAATTTACTTTAATAACTTTAACAAAAAGTTGTTCCGATTCGCCGGCCGTTGAACGCTGCAATCAGCTGATTGCTACACGCGATGCTTGTAATGCGTGTGCGTAAAGAGAGAGAGAGAGAGAGAGGGAAGGAGGGAGAGACACTCATACACGTGCATGCACGTACGCATACACTTTTTTTCTCGCTCTCCTTGTCTCTTTTACGCAAACACTTATGCACTCGATCATTCAGTCACTCATTTACTCACTCACTCACCTGCTCACTCACCTTGTAGCAGCGTAGCAAATCCTCATGCTACGTGTTAACTGCTGCACCGTTATGCTTAAGTTGTAGAGACACATCAAAACTTTTTGTAAATTACTCTCACTCGATTAACACAATACAGATTACGCGATAACAAATTCACTGATTTATTGACTCACTATCGATTCACCGATACCAAAAATTACTTTAAAAGAAACGCGAATGCAAATAGCACATAACTCGACGCGAAGCGACGGACCGCGGAAACTGCGCGACCACCAGGGTTATGTCACAGATTAATAGACAGATAGCCAATGGTCCCTGTTAAGGCGAGACCAGCACTTTTCACTGGTTTCAGCGCGCTAATTGGTAACAAATTCGCGATTGGTCGCGGGAGGTGAGGAGGGGGCATCGACCACCCGCGAAGATCGTATAAATTAGATGCACGATCGATAATGCGATCAATAAGCCTGCGATTATCAATAAGCGCGAAGAAGATATGGCAGCTTATACAAGTCAAGAATACTACGACATGCTAATGGCACTTGGCGAGTGTCACGGGCAGCAGAACCTTGCTGCAAGAAGATACGCCGAAATGCATCCAGACCGAAGACATCCATCGGGTCACGTCATACTTGCAGCAGCTCAAAGACTCTACGATACTGGCAGTGTCCTGCCGAACAAACACGACTCTGGAAGAGATCGCGCCGTTAGAAATGTACGGAACACGGAGAGTGTTATACGTGCTTTTGAGAATAATCCCGAAACAAGTATTCGGGTAGTTGCTCGAGAGCATAATTTATCTTATACAACAGTACAAAAAATATTAAAAGAAGAAAAGTTGCACGCGTTTCATTATACACGTGTGCAACATTTACGACCAGCAGATTACCCTGCAAGACGAATGTTTTGCGAAAATTTTCTGCGAAACGTCGATCGAGATCCCAGATATTCCTCTCGTGTAATATTTAGTGATGAATCACTATTCACGCAAGAGGGGATTTTTAATGCGCATAATATGCACTTTTGGAGCGAGGAAAATCCCAGAGTCACGCGACTCCGAAATTTTCAAACTCGTTGGAAGATCAATGTGTGGGCCGGAATAATGGGCACTGAAATACTTGGTCCAGTTATTCTTCCAGATGTTTTAACTGGGAGAACCTACGTCGAATTTTTAACAGAAAATCTACCAGATTTTCTCGAAAATGTGCCATTATGTGAAAGAAACGAGATTGTCTTTCAACAAGACGGTGCTGGGCCACACAACGCCAGGATCGTTACAAATTATTTAAACGAGCATTTTCCCAGACGCTGGATGGGTCGGTACGGCCCGATACGTTGGCCCGCAAGATCGCCGGATCTCAACCCTCTGGATTTCTTCTTATGGGGATATTGTAAAGAAATAATTTATAAAACACTTCCCGAAGATATCGAAGATTTAGAAACAAGATTACGATTTGCCATTTGGGATATCGACGAAGAAGTAATGCAGAACGTCGAAAGAAATTTATTAAAACGCATGAGAGCTTGCATTAGGATGGATGGCGGGCATTTCGAGCATCTGCTCTAAAATTTTTTTTATTCAATCCGCTCTTTTCAGAGCGACCAATACGTTTTAACGTTGGAACATTTCTTTTGAGCAAAATAAAAATAAATTTTCCCAAATTCCCAAATGTAATTTATTAATTACATTATTCTTGCAATTGACTGAAACCTTCGCATCGTGAATGCAATAGTTTCGAAAACGTAATAACGTATAACATGCTTTTAAAAATAATAATTATTTATTATAATTAAAAATAGTTAATTGTAATAAATAATTAATTTTTTTAAGTACGTCATTATACGTTTCATGTTTTCACCGCATTCGCAATGCGAAGGTTTAAAGGCCGTGGCACATAGAAAAAGTTAAGCAGAAAGCAGTAGAATTTAAGCGAATCGACCAATCACCGTCGTTCGTCTCATCTCGTGTCGATCACGCGCCACGCGCAAGTCGCAGCGCTAGTCAACTGTCAACATAACCCTGGTGGTCGCGCAGTTTCCGCGGTCCGTCGCTTCGCGTCGAGTTATGTGCTATTTGCATTCGCGTTTCTTTTAAAGTAATTTTTGGTATCGGTGAATCGATAGTGAGTCAGTAAATCAGTGAATTTGTTATCGCGTAATCTGTATTATGTTAATCGAGTGAGAGTAATTTACAAAAAGTTTTGATGTGTCTCTACAACTTAAGCATAACGGTGCAGCAGTTAACACGTAGCATGAGGATTTGCTACGCTGCTACAAGGTGAGTGAGCAGGTGAGTGAGTGAGTAAATGAGTGACTGAATGATCGAGTGCATAAGTGTTTGCGTAAAAGAGACAAGGAGAGCGAGAAAAAAAGTGTATGCGTACGTGCATGCACGTGTATGAGTGTCTCTCCCTCCTTCCCCTCTCTCTCTCTCTCTCTCTTTACGCACACGCATTACAAGCATCGCGTGTAGCAATCAGCTGATTGCAGCGTTCAACGGCCGGCGAATCGGAACAACTTTTTGTTAAAGTTATTAAAGTAAATTTATTTTAAGGAACACGTATTCCTGACATAATTCTAAGACACTTTCTTCTTTATCAAAATTTTATTTACAGCATAATTTTATGTCATAAGATTAAAATAGCGACTCACGCAGTAATCACCCGTCGGACGGTCAACTGAACCCGCGTTACGCTTGCGGTGCGCCGCTCCTGCCTGCCTTCTGTACGCGTGATTTCCTAACTATTTTTGCTTATAACTCGAAAACTATGCTTCAAATCAAATTTTGATAAAGGAAAAATCGTCTTAGAATTGCGTCAGGAATACGTCATTTTACAGATGGAAGGTTATTTCGGATCACCCTGTATATCAATGAAACCCCTTAAACACAATTTTTCAAGATTTCAGGCGCCATATTGGAACCGCCATCTTTGTTTTTTTTAAATCACCAGATGGTCTTTGATAGAGCTTAAAATTACCAACATTTTGAGATGTGTAACTTTTAAATCGATGCATACCAATTCTGGGCAGCCAGCTGGCCCGGTTGACGTGAAACATCCGATATATATACAGGGTGGCCCATCGAAAAGGAAACAAACTGAATAACTCTTACAAAAATGATTTTTCGAAAAAATGCAAAAACATGTCAATTATTATTGGAAGGGGGACATCTATTGACGTAAAACTCTTACCCTCAACTTCCACCCCCTAAGCGGGGGGTGGCAACCCTTAAAAATTTTAAACGAGAAGGGGGGTCGAATAATATATCATTGGAAAGGTCTCTCAATTCTCTATAATTCTACGTTTGATTTTTTAAATTTGATCGATTTGTTTAGAAGATACAGAGTGTTTTATCTAAAACAAATAAATCTTTATAATCTTTAACCAGGTCATTAATCGGTTGCAAGAGGTGTTCAAATTGTGTTAGTTAGCGTAGTAATTGTTTGAAATGTTGATAAAGCTTAAAGCTTTCAAGTTTTGAATTTATTCCACGTCAATGTGTATACTCCAATGTTTTGATTCTTTCTCTTTCTCTCTCTTTACTACTTTGCCTACACTGAAGAAAATTTCTACGTCAATGTGCTCCAATGTTTTGGTTTTTTCTTTGCTACTTTTTGTTACACTGAACGAAATTTAAACTTATACGAAGCCTAATCTTTCTTCAGTGTGCTTCGATAAGCAAGATCAGTACTTATCTAGTGTTTGCGACAAGTAAATTTCATAATTCGTTGTTTTGACATTATGGTTTATTCGATTGCAGAAAGGATCGAAATAATTGCACTTTATTTTGAAAATAATAAATGTGCTAACAAAACAGCTGAGCTGTTCAATCAAAGGCATGCAAATAAACATGTCAATATGCAGATATGCAGATTTGTTTGTTTTAGATACAACCCTGTAACCCTGTAAAACACCTTGTATCTTCTAAACAAATCGATCAAATTTAAAAAATCAAACGTAGAATTATAGAGAATTGAGAGACCTTTCCAATGATATATTATTCGACCCCCCTTCTCGTTTAAAATTTTTAAGGGTTGCCACCCCCCGCTTAGGGGGTGGAAGTTGAGGGTAAGAGTTTTACGTCAATAGATGTCCCCCTTCCAATAATAATTGACATGTTTTTGCATTTTTTCGAAAAATCATTTTTGTAAGAGTTATTCAGTTTGTTTCCTTTTCGATGGGCCACCCTGTATATATATATATATACAGGGTGTTGAAAAAAAAGGGTCACATATTTTGATAGCAGGTAGTATTGATCAAAACAAGAAGAAAAGGTCTAATTAACATGGGTCCTAAGACTAATATCTTCAAAGATACAAGCTATTTTGTTATTTGAGCTTTTTGTCATTTTCTTATTAGTCGTGTCATCTTTAGAATGTAATGAACAAAGGAGTAGGGGAGAGTGGGGTACAATGGGAATATCTTTTTTCTAGGTGCCTTAAAAAATAAAAAATAAACAAAGAGAGATAAAGAAACAATTTTTATTTTAATATGAAATGTAATCATTTATCTTCCATAAAAAAATTGAAGTAAAGAAACTAAATATATGATAACAAAATAAAAACTTTTTTTACAAAAAACAAAAAATTTTAATGCTGACTCAGCATTAGAGGAGATGCTCTATGTGATTCCCCGGAGCAGACCCGCCCCCACCCACAAGAAGGCAGCATACTGGTGGTCTCCAGAGTTGGCCGCGTTGCGAGCCGAATGTAACGCGGTCTGGAGGAGACTCGCCAGATGCCACCGCAGAAGGGGAGTAGGCTCGGCAGCGGCCGACCCGGCACGGGCCGAGGCACTGAGGGAGGACCTCAAGGCGAAGAGGTTCTTCCTCCGCCAAGCCATCAGGCGGGCCAAGGCCGGGGCCTGGGACGAGTTGGATCGACAAGGATCCGTGGGGCCGCCTATACAAAATTGTCAGGAAGAAACTGGCATCGGGCGGCCCCCCAACCACAGAGGTTCTCCAACCCCAGTTCCTCGAGCGGGTGATTAATACCCTATTCCCATCGGACGATGCCCGAGTGGGGGAGCTGGGTCAGCTGCCGGCACAGGTCGACATTCCATGGAGCGAAGACCTGGAGGTGTCGGCGGCTGAGCTCGGCTGGGAAGTGAAGAAGGAACACTGCCCTAGGACCAGACGGCATCCCAGCCAGGGTTCTGGCCAACCCCTCCGTTGTGCGCCACCTTGCCGTGGTGGAGGGGCTCCCCGGGGAGAAATCCTCGGGGTCTAAGAGCGCACACATGGAAGGAATAACCATGTTAAAAAACCCGGGCAGGTCGGGCTCGTGAGGAGGGTTATCCCAGCCGGCCTAGGAGTGGAGTCTCCGAAGTAACCTCCCGTGGAAGACAACCACGATAAAAAATTACGTTTTTATGATATATAATGGCCACAAAAGAAGACAACGTACCGCCCCAGAGGTGTCGGAGCCTCAGGGGCCGGCGTAGGGGGGTTTCGGGTCTGGGCCCCCCTACGTCGTCATCAGGCGACAGACCGGGTGGAAGGTGCAGCGCAGGCCTTCCATGCAAGGCAGCGACTGCGGACGGGGCTCTCCGAACTTTGCTTCGGAGAGTCCTTGTGGAGGTCTTCCACCTCTTCGAGGAGGATGACCGGAAGGTGTGTAGGTGTTCGGGGGGGTTCTCCCCCCTGAACAGGAAAGAGGACGATAGTCCCATGGTGGCCGCGACGTCATATGCCGCGGCGGTTAAGAGGGGGAGTGGGTCTGCGCTCACCCGATCTGTGGGTACGCAGACCCCCCCCGCTGCCGGTATTGTCCCCTCGACCAGGTGTTACAGATGCCTGGCGAGGGGACATATTAGAAGGTGGTGTCCCTCTGTCACCGAAGCAAGTGTTGCTTCAGGTGCGGGGCAGAGGGGCACCACATTGGGGCGTGTGCGGCTAAGGCCGCACACTGCCCCAAATGCATGGAGGAGGGGCACACTGCCTCCCACCGAATTGGTGGGGGCGCGTGCCCGGAGGTCCCTCCCCGTAAGGGGGGAGGGAGGAGGAAGAGGAGAAAAAGGAAATCCTCTTCTCCTCTGGAGGTGCAAACGAAGGCTGCCACCGTGGAGAGTGGGGATTCCTCCGTTGAAACGGTGGTGGCCTCCGGAGACGTGACCCCCATGGGGGCTCCCCTTGGAGTCCCCATGGAGGTGGATATGGGAGAAGGGGAGCAATCCCCCCTCCCTCTTATAGAGGTGGGTGGAGGTGGGAGGGAGAAATCCCCCCCCCTCCCCATAGATGTAGAAAGTGGGGAGGGGACGGCGGTCCCTCTTTCCCCTGTGGCCAAGGAGGTTGGGGAGGAAGGGGGTCTTTCCCCTCTTCCTCCCCCGGTTGTGGAGGTGGAGGGCGTTTCCCCTTATAGGGGGGGCGCTTCTTCTGTCCCTGAGTCGGCGGGGACTGGCGGCGGGGTGGCTGGAGATGCAAAACTCTCCAGTCTCCTCCCCGTTGTCGGTCTCCAAAGACTGAGGGACGAGGAGGTGGGGGCGGCTGCCTTCACAGGCGACGTCCCCCTGGTCGTTAAGGCCAAGAGCAGGAAGCCTAAGGGGGGAACCAAGGTTCCTCCCAAGGTGGAGAAAAAAGAGGGGGGGTGATGGGGGGAGATCAGTCTCCTTCTCCCTCCTCCACTGCCCCAATTACAGAGTAATCAGGTCCTGGGAGGATGTGATCACGAACATCGAGCTCGGGGTCGTCCCCCCGCACCACAAGTTAATTTGGGGTGCGGTCCTGGACGTGGTCAAACGCGGAGACCCCCGCGTTGCCGAGGGCCTCCGCATGACCAAGTGGGGGGACACTGGCATCAACTTTGATGCCACTGTCCTCCCACAAGGGGCGGATAGCATCGATTTGGTGAGGGGCGCCGTCACAAGATTGGCGGCGGAGCACCCAGGTTGGGAGCTCCGCTGCCATGTGACGGCGATTCCCTCCCAATACCGGCGCTCAAAAGTGGCCTCAACGCGGGTGTCGGGGGTAAGTGCCGTCAAAGCGCCTCCCGACATCCGCCTTGAGGCCAACAAATTCTTCTTAAAAGGGGTGGAGGAGGGGGAGGGTCCTCCCTCCCCGGTGGACCTCCACCCCAAAAAGAAGAAAAAGAAGAAAGGAGTGGCTGGGAGCACTTAAGCCCCCAGCCACTTTTTGCCCCCCCCCACAACATCGGGGGGCTGCGTTCTTCCCCCCTCCTAACATCTGGGGGGGGGGGGGGAGTGTCATCGGCCGGCCGAGAGCGGGGGCTCTCGGTCGTGCCGATCCCCCCCAGGATAGTGGAGGGGGAGCCGCTGGTCACGGCTCCCTCTCCCAAATTACGAGATGAGGCCCGGTCGGGCCAGCCTGAGAGGGGGAGAGAAGTATGCCTTTAGGTGATTCCTCTCCCCCTCTCATTAAGGGCCGGGATGATGACCCGGGGTGGTTTTAGCGGGTATACCGGCAAGTCTAGCTTCATGCTGGCTTGCCGGGGACTCCCGCATAACCCGTGGGGTTCCCCCTCACGGGTATCCATAAAGGATTTCCATCTCGTTAACAAAAAAAAAAAAGGGTCCTGGCCAAGACAACGGAGGTTCTTGGGGAAGACGTCAGGCGGCTATTTAGTACATGCCTAGAGTCCGGGCGCTTCCACGTATGGAAGGAGGCCAGTCTTGTCCTCCTTCCAAAGGAAGGAAAGCCAGCGGACTCTCCCTCGGCATATAGGCCTATATGTCTTTTAGACGAGGCGAGCAAGCTGTTTGAACGCATCATAGCTGCCCGCCTCAGGGGCTACCTGTCGAGGGAAAGTCCAAACCTGGAAGATTGCCAGTATGGCTTCAGGGAGGGGCGCTCCACCGTGGACGCCGTGCTGGCCGTGAGGGCTTTTGCCGAGGAGGCGACACGGCAGGGGAGGTTGGTGCTGGCGGTGTCGTTGGACATCGCCAACGCCTTCAACTTCCTCCCCTGGGAGTATATCCGGGCTGCCCTGAAATTTCACAGGGTACCCGGGTACCTCCAAGTAGTCATCAATGACTACTTCCGCAATCGGCATATTACATACACCGGCCAGTACGGTGTCCGCGGAAGCAGCAAGATACACAGGAGAGTTCCACAGGGGTCGGTCCTTGGGCCGTTCCTGTGGAACTTAGGATACAATTGGGTCCTGCGAGGGGTCCTGCTCCCGGGCATGGCGATATTTTGTTACGCGGACGACACTCTCGTCATGGCCCGGGAGCGGGATTGGGGGAGCGCCTCTGCCCTGGCCACGGCAGGGACGGGGCTAATCGTAGTCAGGATACACACTCTAGGCCTGAGGGTGGCCCTGGAGAAAACTAAAGCTATGTGGTTTGCACAACGCTCCAGGGGTCCCCCTCAGGCCACCCTCTGCATTGAGGGAGTGCAGTTTAGGATCGAGGCCCAGATAAGATATCTGGGCCTCATCCTGGACAGTAAATGGACCTTCGTTCCCCACTTTGAACGAATAGCCCCCCGAGCAAGGGCAGCCGCACAAAGTCTCTCGCGGCTCATGCCCAACCTCGGGGGGCCAGGGGATAGGGCGCGCCGCCTCTACATGGGGGTGGTGCAATCAATCGTCTTGTACAGTGCCCCCGTATGGCACGACCGGGTAGTCAAGAGTCGTCGCTGCCAGAAAATCTTAGAGGACACGCAGCGGCGGCTCGCCATACGGGTGGCCAGAGGATACCGCACCATCCCCTATAAGACGGCGTACGCAGTGGCCGGGAGCATGCCCTGGATCCTCTCGGCGGCCATGTTCGCGACTAGGCATCGCGCAAAAGCGACCGGCCGTCGGGAAGTTCCCGGGGCTGTTGCCCGACCGCAGGACGATGGGGAACGAAGGTCCGCAGCCCGATGGGCGAGGGAACGAGTCAAAAGGATCGCTGAGTGGCAATCAAGCCTCGCGACGGCTAGGAAAGGGATCCGTGCCGTGAGTGCCATTCGCCCAGTCTTATTACGCTGGGTGGACCGCCGGCACGGGTACCTAGGGTACAGACTGGTGCAGATACTCACCGGGCATGGATGCTTTGGTGAGTATCTGCACCGAATACAGCGGGAGGGGACGCCAAAATGCCATCATTGCGACGCGATGGTGGATACGGCGGAACACACTGGTAGAGTGCCCTGCGTGGGCGGTGGACCGCCGTGTCCTCCAGAACGCTATTGGGCAGGAAGATGGTGGAGACACCCACAAATTGGCAGGCGGCGGTCTCCTTCTGCGAGACGGTGATGCTCGCGAAGGAGGCCGCCGAACGTGAGAGGGAAGTGGACACTAGTGCCCCTCCCTCCCGGAGAAGGAGGGGAGGAGTGGCCCGCCGGCAATACGCCCGGCAGGACCTAGCTCCTCTCTAAGTCGCCCTTCTCTAGGGGATCGCAGGGGGGCGGATGGGGGGATCCGCTCCCCATTGCACTACGATCCCCAGGTAGGAGCGAGGATGCGTGGTGGTCCCGCATCCTCGCTGCCCTCGGACCAGTCTGAGGGCCGTAGTGGGGGATCCTCCCTCCTTCACACTAGTGGGGGACGGAGGGTCCAAAGCGGGGAGGGGTCCTGGTAGCATGTGAATAACACCCCAGGGCCCCTCCGCACAACCGCACAGGAGGACCACCGCAAGGTTTTAGCCGGTAAGAGTCCGGCATAACCCGCCCCCTCTCCCGGGGGGCGGGAATCCATGAGGATTTCCCTGCGTAATAAAAAAAAAAAGGTGCTCTATGTGATTGCCATTCACTTTCACGCATGTTTCAGCTCTACGTCTTAGAGAATCACGCGCTCTTTCAAATCACGCATTCTAACTTCATTTTTTTCTCTTGATATTTACGTTTGGTTTTTGTTTTTTGTAAAAAAAGTTTTTATTTTGTTATCATACATTTAGTTTCTTTACTTCAGTTTTTTAAATGGAAGATAAATGATTACATTTCATATTAAAATAAAAATTGTTTCTTTATCTCTCTTTGTTTATTTTTTATTTTTTAAGGCACCTAGAAAAAAGATATTCCCATTGTACCCCACTCTCCCCTACTCCTTTGTTCATTACATTCTAAAGATGACACGACTAATAAGAAAATGACAAAAAGCTCAAATAACAAAATAGCTTGTATCTTTGAAGATATTAGTCTTAGGACCCATGTTAATTAGACCTTTTCTTCTTGTTTTGATCAATACTACCTGCTATCAAAATATGTGACCCTTTTTTTTCAACACCCTGTATATATATATATATATATATATATTACAACCAGAAAATTTCAAAAAATACGCAGAAACCACTCATCAATCACTCATGTATGTATTGAGTTATACAGGGTGATCCGAAATAACCTTCCATCTGTAAAATGACGTATTCCTGACACAATTCTAAGACGATTTTTCCTTTATCAAAATTTGATTTGAAGCGTAGTTTTCGAGTTATAAGCAAAAATAGTTATGAAATCACGCGTCGAGTACAGAAGGCAGGCAGGAGCGGCGCACCGCGAGCGTAACGCGGGTTCAGTTGACCGCCCGACGGGTGATTACCACCGTGTGAGTCGCTATTTTAATCTTATGACATACAATTATGCTTTAAATAAAATTTTGGTAAAGAAGAAAGTGTCTTAGAATTATGTCAGGAATACGTGTTCCTTAAAATAAACTTACTTTAATAACAAAATTACTTTAATAACTTTAATAACAAAAAGTTGTTTCGGTTCGCCGGCCGTTGAACGCTGCAATCAGCTGATTGCTACACGCAATGTGTGTAATGCGTGTGTGCGTAAAAAAGAGAGAGAGAGAGAGAGAGGGAGGGAAGGAGGGAGAGACATTTATACACATGCACGCACGTACGCATACACTTTTTTCTCGCTCTTTTTCTCTCTTTTACACAAACACTTATGCACTCTCTCATTCTGTCACTCATTTACTCACTCACTCACCTGCTCACTCACCTTGTAGCAGCGTAGCGAATCCTCATGCTACGTGTTAACTGCTGCACCGTTATGATTAAGTTGTAGAGACACATCAAAACTTTTTGTAAATTATTCTCACAAATTACTCTCACTCGATTAACACAATACAGATTACGCGATAACGAATTCACTGATTTACTGACTCACTACCGATTCACCGATATCAAAAATTACTTTAAAAGAAACGCGGATGCAAATAGCACATGACTCGACGCGAAGCAAGGGACCGCGGAAACTGCGTGACAACCACAAGAGTTATGTTGACAGTTGACTAGCGCCACGCAAGTCGCAGCGTGTGGCGCTAGTCAACCCTTGTGGTCGCGCAGTTTCCGCGGTTCGTCGCTTCGCGTCGAGTCATGTGTTATTTGTATTCGCGTTTCTTTTAAAGTAATTTTTGGTATCGGTAAATCGGTAGTGAGTCAGTAAATCAGTGAATTCGTTATCGCGTAATCTGTATTGTGTTAATCGAGTGAGAGTAATTTGTGAGAATAATTTACAAAAAGTTTTGATGTGTCTCTACAACTTAATCATAACGGTGCAGCAGTTAACACGTAGCATGAGGATTCGCTACGATGCTACAAGGTAAGTGAGCAGGTGAGTGAGTGAGTAAATGAGTGACTGAATGAGAGAGTGCATAAGTGTTGGTGTAAAAGAGAGAAAGAGAGCGAGAAAAAAGTGTATGCGTACGTGCGTGCATGAATGTCTCTCCCTCCTTCCCTCCCTCTCTCTCTCTCTCTCTCTTTTTATGCACACACGCATTACACACATCGCGTGTAGCAATCAGCTGATTGCAGCGTTCAACGGCCGGCGAATCGGAACAACTTTTTGTTATTAAAGTTATTAAAGTAATTTTGTTATTAAAGTAAAAGTTTATTTTAAGGAACACGTATTCCTGACATAATTCTAAGACACCTTCTTTATCAAAATTTTATTTAAGGTATAATTTTATGTCATAAGATTAAAATAGCGACTCACGCGGTGGTAATCATCCGTCGGGCAGTCAACTGAACCCGCGTTACGCTCGCGGTGCGCCGCTCCTGCCTGCCTTCTGTACTTGACGCGTGATTTCCTAACTATTTTTGCTTATAACTCGAAAACTAAGCTTCAAATTAAATTTTGATAAAGAAAAAATCATCTTAGAATTGTGTCAGGAATACGTCATTTTACAGATGGAAGGTTATTTCGGATCACCCTGTATAGTATTGTTGCGCTCACGCACGCTTCACGCACACTCGCGCACTCACTCCGCGGCACTCTCGCGGAAAGAACCAACTCAGGACTAAGAATAGCAAAGGGATTTATTATAACTCCGTAAAATACAATCGTAGCAGAATGACAGCTCGTTCTCCTAGACAACCACAACCAGGCAACGCGTAAACAGGCGTCGCCAGGGGGAAGAGATTCATTCCTCGGTACGCAACTTCATTGCGTACCGGGTGACGGACGCGGGCGCAACACTGCCCCCCTTCTTCCAGATTGTCGTCCCGACAATCCAAGAGGGGCAGAAGAAGATCCTCTTCTCCCATCCGGCTCCAGGGCGGTGCTACCATCCTACACGGACTCCGGGTAGTCCCCCAACCGACTTCCAGGAAAACACGGCCTAGCTTCTCCCAACCGGCTCCAGGGAGGCTCAACCCTCCTCTCGGGTATCGAGTTGGCCCCCAACCGGTTCCAGGGAGAGACCGCGGGGCCCTCTTCAGCCTCGCCCTTGACACTCTTGAGGCTTGAATCTTCCCCGACTCCTCCGGACGCCGTCCTTTGTTCTTGTCCCGATGTCGAATCTTGAATCTTGATGTTCTTCAGACAAGGGGGGTGAAAACGCCTTGTGGCACCATCGTCCCGCAGGACTCCCCAAGTCCCTGCCTCGGCATTCGCCCTAAGGCCCACGGGAAAACCACAGGACAAAAACCGTGGGCGAGGCAGTCTTCTTGACAAACAGAGAACTCATCCCAGGAAAAGAAAGCCCCAGGCTCCGGGGGCGTCCGCTCGGCTCCGCCGGTCATCCTCCAGCCCCGAGCCACGCGCCACTCTTTTCCTAAGGAAAACGCAACACGCAGTAACTCGTAACAAAAAAAAACTTAACTCTAAAAAAAAACAAACGGTAGATTCCCTACGGGTTCCGACTCCCCCTCCTAAACTCCTCAAAACCGCCTTTCCAAGAAGGGCGCTAATCTATCCGCATGCACCACCCTCCGCCTCCGTCCAGGAGATTTCTGGATGCAGAAAACAACCTCGCTGAGCCTCTTCACCACTGTGAAAGGTCCCTCCCAACTACATTGCAGCTTAGGTGCCCTTCCGCTCCTCCTGCGTGGATTATAGAGCCAGACTTTCTGTCCTTCCCGAAAAAGGACCCGCCTGGCTTTCCGATCGTACCACGACTTGACTCGAGCAGACCTGATTCCCATCCGCCCTCTGACGGAAGAATGCAGCACTCCCAGTTTGCGTCTCAAATTTCCGACGTAACCTCCTGGGTTCCGTGGGGCTTCGACTGCCCCCGGGGGACTTTCCTGAAGAAGGTCCAGCGGCAATCTCAGATCACGGGCTAGGTACATCTCAGAAGGAGAGACGCCTGTCGCCTCATGCCTGGCAGACCTGTAGGCGAGAAGAAACATCGGGATCCATCGATCCCAGTCTCGCTGGTCCTCTGAAACGAATTTCGCAAGGAAGTTGATTATCGTCTGATGCTGCCGCTCCACTTGCCCGTCGGACTGGGGATGTAGAGCGGTGGTTCTCGTCTTCCGACTCCCTAAAAGAACCATGAGCTCCGAGAAGAGCCTTGACTCGAAGTTCCTCCCCTGATCCGTGTGGACCTCCAAAGGAACTCCGTGTCTGGAAACTACCTGATTCACAAACACCTCCGCCACCGTCCTTGCCCTAATATTCTTAAGGGGAAAAGCCTCCACCCATTTCGTGAAACAGTCCACGACAACAAGCAGATATCTATTCCTCGCCCTGGTAGGAGGAAGTGGGCCCAAAATATCTAACTGGACCCGATGAAAAGGGGCTTCGGCATTGAATACCTGCAAAGGAGATTTCCCCTTCCCGGCAGGGCCTCTTTTAGAGATGCAAACCTCGCAGGTTCTGCACCATTCTTCGACATCCTGTTTGCAGGAAGCCCAGAAGAAACGCTTCCGGATCTTATCCAGAGTCTTGTTCACCCCGAAATGTCCTCCAGAAGGAGTGTCATGAGCCTCCCGCAGAATTTGCTCCACCCGCTTCCGCGGAACTACGAGCTGCAGAAAATCAGATCTCAAGTTGGGCGCCGTCCACTTCTTGTATAGTACCCCATTCCTTAGGTACAGCGCGTCCCAATAACCCCGGTAAATCTGAGCTGAAACATCACCGGGAGCCAGCTCCGAACGAGCGGGGCAAACCCCAAACTCTTTTCCCCGGAGGAAAGGAGAAATACTCCCGTCTTCCCTCTGATCCGTGCGCCACCCCTCCAACCCTCCTCCGGCTAGGGTGATATGAGCGACGATGTTCTCCTTCCCCCTCGCGTTCCTTTCCACCTTTGAGCAATACCCGCAACCGTCCGCCTCGCAGAAGTGTCTGGAAAGCCCGTCGGCATTCTGATGGGTAACCCCCTTTCGATGAACAACCACGAAATCGAACTGCTGGAGTTTTTCCAACCAACGAGCTAATTGCCCCTCCAGGTCCCTAAAAGACAACAACCATCTCAAGGAGGCATGGTCCGAGCGAATGAGAAACCTCCGCCCAAGAAGATAATGGCGGAATGTCTTCAAGGACTCTACAATAGCCAACAACTCTCGACGTGTCACGCAATAGTTTCGCTCGGTCTTGCTTAGGACGCGACTAAAGTACGCAATGACCCTTTCCTCCCCCTCCTGTTTTTGGGACAGCACTGCCCCGATTCCTACGTTGGAAGCATCTGTGTCCAAAACAAACTCTCCCTCACCTTTTGGGAACGCGAGGACTGGAGAAGAGGAAAGCTTATCTTTGAGAACTTCGAACGCGAGCAGACTCTCCTCTCTCAAAACAAAAGGAGTCTGTTTCTCCACAAGGGAGTACAGGGGTTTAGCCAAAGAAGAGAACCCTTTAACGAATTTCCTGTAATATGAACAAAACCCGAGAAAGCTTCTCAGCTGCTTCTTGCTGTGAGGAATTGGCCATTCCCTCACAGCTTTAATTTTCTCGGGGTCTGTAGAAACTCCGTTTTCCGAAATAACATGCCCCAAATATCTAACGTTCCTCTCCAAGAAGCTGCACTTCTTCGGATTGACCTTCAAATTAGCCTCGCGCATTCGCTCGAAAACTTTCCTTAAATTTCCGAGCATTTCGGAGAAACTCCTCCCATAAATTAAAACGTCGTCGAGATAGACGAGACACCCTCTTTGCAGTAGGCCGTGCAGGACCTTCTCCATGAGGCGCTCAAAAGTCGCGGGGGCATTGCAGAGGCCGAAAGGCATTACGGTGAACTGCCAAAGTCCGTTCCCAATTGAGAAGGCAGTTTTCTCTTTATCCTCAGGACGAATTTTCACCTGCCAATACCCACTCTTCAGGTCCAGAGTGGAAAACCAGGAGTTCCCCGCGAGCTGGTCGAGGATATCGTCTATCCTTGGGAGAGGGTAAGAATCCTTCACGGTCACGTCGTTCAATTTCCTGTAATCCACGCAGAACCTCAGACTCCCGTCCTTCTTCCGGACCAAGACAGCAGGGGGCATCCAAGGACCTCGGGACTCTTCTATCACACCCTCCCTCTTCATTTCCAAAATATTCCTCTCAACTTCCTCCCGCATCTGGATTGGTATTCGACGAGGAACCTGCTTAATGGGGAGAGAGTCCCTGACATCAATGGTGTGTTCCACCACGCCACAATTCCCCGCGACGATTTTCTCGGAAAATACGTCACGGAATTCCTCCAGGAACTCCCCAAAAACCCTCCTTTTCTCCTCAACAAGCTTCCCCGAATTCCTCTCCAAAAGCTCCTTCAAGAAAGGAGGGCTTTCTCCTTCCAAGACACCTTTACGGGAACAACACAAAGAGCTCCCCTTCGCAGGAGCCGCTTCTCCAAAAGCTAAATAAAAAATTCCCCCCAAATTCATTCTCGCCAAGAAATCTGCCCCCAGCAGGCAATCTTCCGAAATCTCCGCGACGAACATCGGAACCTCCCCGGAAAATCTACCGAGCTCCACCTTGACGGAGATTTCAGATTTGACAGGGACCTTCTCCCCCGTAGGATATCTCAAAGAAAAACCTTCTTCACAAACTCTTTCCTCCTTCTCTTCCACAAGACTGCTATTTAAAATCGAGACGTCAGAACCCGTATCTATTTTAAAGGAACACGGTCTCCCCTCTAATCTCCCGGTATAACGAAATTCCCCCAGAACCGCGCCACCGTCCGGGCGGAACAAAAACCGACCAACGACCGGAGCACCCCTCCTCGCAGTTGAACTCGCTCCGGGAAGTTCAACCAGTCGCGGTTTCCCTCCTTCGTCGGGCATTCCGCGCGGAAGTGGCCGCTCTTGCCACAGGTCCAGCACTCCTTGGGCCCGTCCCCCCTCCCGAAGCGTCTATCCCCCTTTCTCCCTTTCGCATCCCTGTTCCCTCCGTCTGAAGGGGTCTTGCCGGCTCCCGCCTCCGACGAGCTTTTCTCCCCCGTGCCCGTATTCGGCTTGCGAGAGTAAAGATTTCCCCCCTCGCGGCCCTCTCCTAAAATTTCCCTCACGGCTTTCGCCCTCTCGATAGCCGCCTTTAGGGAGGAGACCCCCTCCAGCTGGAGCGTTCTCCTTATGAAATCGTTGGAGAGCGCGGAGATGAACTGCGCGCAGGCAATTTTCTCGCGAACATCGAAGGGGCACTCGGGATAGGCGTAGCGGGCAAGCTTCTCGAGCTCTGCCCCGAGCGCGGCGAAATCCTCCCCGAATCTCTGCCTCCGGTTCGCAAACTGGGTGTAGCTGCTTTGAACCGAGTGCGTTTCCCCGAAACGCAACTCCAGCTTCGATTTAAGCTCCTCAAACTTTAAGCCGTCTGGATCCTGGACGGTCTCCAGGACGGAGCGCGCCTTCCCCCGCAAGCACGAAGCGAGAGCGACTGCCTTAAAGGAATCGCCCCAACGATTCGCTCGCGCAACCAAATCAAATTGAAGAAGGAACTCCCTCAGCGGAACCGAGCCATCAAAGGTATCGGGCCTGAGTTTCGTCGCGAACTCGGAACTCTCGCCGTCCGCACACGTCGGAACGTGCCTCAAATCCGCGCGCCCCGCGTCAACGCTCCCGCAGACCGGAACGCGCCCCACGACTCCGCCCTCGCCGACCGAAACGCGCCCCGAATCCGTTCGCCCCGCGTCTCCGCTCTCGCGCAAGTTCGCATCACAGTTAACGGAAAGGCTTAGCTGATTCGTGCGGAGGATCCGCAGTTCCTCGCCGTGCTGCCGCAGCTGCTCCGCGAGTTCCTTTTCCCTGCGCGCCTGCTCCTCCCGCATCGAGCGCATCTCCGCGAGCATCTCCTGGATGGTCGCCGTCTCGGAAGAGGTCCCTGGAGCGGCCTCCCTGGCTCTCCCCCTCGTCAGGACGGGCGCAGTCGCCTCTGTAGACATCCCGTCCGCGTCGGAGAACGAAGGCGCGTTCGTCAGCAAAAACGTCCTCACACGTCCGATCCCGGACGAGCCCCCAAAATGTTGCGCTCACGCACGCTTCACGCACACTCGCGCGCTCACTCCGCGGCACTCTCGCGGAAAGAACCAACTCAGGACTAAGAATAGCAAAGGGATTTATTATAACTCCGTAAAATACAATCGTAGCAGAAAGACAGCTCGTTCTCCAAGACAACCACAACCAGGCAACGCGTAAACAGGCGTCGCCAGGGGGAAGAGATTCATTCCTCGGTACGCAACTTCATTGCGTACCAGGTGACGGACGCGGGCGCAACAGTATGTATGAGTCATATGTATGCTATTTTGAAGGGCCTATTGGCCAGACTTTGTATTCAAGGGACTCAAGTTACTTTTTCTAACCTTACCCTACTACTCCTATTATGGTGTGATATGTATGTACATACATACTACTATTACGTACATACATAATAGTAGTAGTAAGTTGTTGTCACCATTGTAGGCTTGTGTCAGGTGGGTACGCAAATAATAAAGAAATAAAATAAAATAAATTAACTGTCAATCTTTAATTTTGAATTAACGCCGTACTGTTCGCTTACACTCTACTTATGCCTCTCTCATATAATCTCTTTTTCGCAATCTACTCCGTACACGTCTATACTCCGAATCGTCTATACTCCGAATCGTCTATACTCCGAATCGTCTATACTCCGAATGCCCACTCTCTCGATCGCTCGCTCGTCTCCACCGGCTCGCTGCTGAGACTCTCGACCTGTCCTCACAATATAAAAACTACAAACAAATAATATACACTGAGTCAGCACAACAATAAAGACTCAACGACTTTTCGCTTTCGTCGAATTATGATCCTATTTCGAAGTATTTCAATGTATTTTCTAAAATTTATTTTCGCTTTCTTTTCTGGAGCTTACACCATTGGGATTGGCGCCGTTATTACCGGTGATCACTTTTCCCCTCACCGTTCTGGCTGCACCCCCTCGAATTTACACTCCGTCTATATATTCTTAGGTCCATAGATCCGACTATGAATACCGGCCCAAATTTATTATGTTTAATATTTGTAGATTTATGAACTTGAAATTTAAGTAATAGTCCATAATGTCACAAAAAATAAACAAAGGATTTAGTGAACTCGACTTTACTCTCATTAAAAAAGATAATAAGTATTTCGTTCAAAAAAGCAATATGATTGGTCATTACTTTTTTGAAGCTACATCCTCCGACATTTTCTTAAGCACTATATTTATAATTATTATCGAATTGATATCGATTTGATATCAAATTATATATATTATAAATTTATATGAGGCATATTCATATATATATAATTCATATATACTCATATTTGTTTTATGCTTTACTTAACTAGAAAGAAATATTACCAACAGTAAATTGTTATAAACTTTTATATATAAACCTTTGTAAATTTTTATTTATAAACCTTAAACACATGTCTAGAAGCTGAGAGCAATAAAAAGTAACGAAAAGAATAGAATACATAGAAGAATAAAAAATAATGAACAATCTTTTTTTCAGACGCTATACAACATTTGAATATAATATACAGAACAATAGAAAATAATGAACAATCTTTTTTCAGTCGCAATACAATATTTGAATATAATATACAGAACGATAAAAAGTAATGAAAAATCTTTTTTCAAGCGCAATACAATATTTGAATTCGACTTTTGTAAAATTCCGGAAAAGAAAACGTTTTCCTCTGCGCACATTCACAAACAGAAGAAAAATTTATTATCGTATATGTACTGTTTTTATATATTTTTTAAATATATAAAAACAATATCTTTCAAACGTTCTAAGTTGTAACGTTAAAAGTCAATTCACAAATCTAAGGTTAAGTTTCTAAGGTTAACTTCTAAGATTAAACTTCTAGCAGTTGCATATAAACAAAAAAGCACATTTGCATTAACATTTGTATTATTTATCAGTGTAATCGAATAATGTGAAAATATGAATATATGAATATAAATATACAAAATATGAATACTACGCTTTTTATTACTTTGATGGAACTTTCCAACCTAACCTTATATTTGTGATACGTTTTATGGTAACTACTTAAGATAGTTTAAAAAATATTATTAAAAACATATATAAAAATATTCCTAAACTTTAATTTATATATATATATAAATGTACCGCGAAACAGATTATGTCTTCGAGATGGTAGGAGGGACCCGAGTGGTTATATGAGGCGTTAGAAAATTGGCCGATGCATAGAGAATGGTCGCGATGAAGATGAGGTCAGTAAAGAATTAAAGAAATCCGTCATAAAGGAAAAATCCGTTCTGTTCTCGTTGCGCTAGAAAATAATGTTGAGAAAAAGAACGTAATTTTTAATAGATTTTCTAATTTTAAAAAGATGTTGAGAGTATTTGCTTATGTACAACGATTTTATTGTAACTGCCGAAACAAAAAAGAAAGTCGTGTGAAAGGTGGTCTATTGTTTAAAGAAGTTCAAATGTCACGTATTCTGTTACTAAGGTTGATTCAAGCCGAATGTTTTACTGATGAATTGAACATACGTGAGAGACATACATAAGACACCTTAACGCGTTCAGAGATAAAGATGACTAAATTCGAAAAATTGTTTTACGTGACGACGTTTATAATTTTAAATGTCCCATTGTATTACTCGGTAAACATCGAATTGTTAATTTAATTATCAAAGAGCACGAAAACTTAAATCACACTGGTGTAGAGATTTTGATGAATGTCTTGCGCGAAGAGTATTGGATTATAGGTCGTGCAATAATTCGATCAGTGATTTCGAAGTGTGTAAATTGTCGCAAACATGACGCGAGGCCTCTCCAGACTGTTAGTGCTCCATTGCCCTTGGACTGTGTAAAAGATGTAGTATTTGAAGTTATAGGTGTAGATTTCACCTTATTTATCTTAAAGGCGGTCAAAAATCATGGATCTGTCTGTTTACGTGTGCAGTTTTCCATGCCGTACATTTAGAACTCGTGACGTCGTTGTCCACTGCAGCGTTTCTTATGGCTATTCGACGTTTTATTGCACGGCGTGGAAGGCTAAGTGATTACACTTATAGCGATACTAATATATAGCGATAATGGTACAAATTTTGTTGGATTGAATAATATATTTAACCCTCCGGAGTTACACTGGGTAAAATTTACCCGAATCGAAACTAACATTTGTGTGTATCTCCGGAAAAAGTATTCTTATATTTTCTAAAATACTTAAAAAAGTATTGCATCGGGAGTAAAATAAACAACAGAATCATATTTTTGAGATTCTGGCAATGAGTTTGAAAAAAAAATACGTCTCAAAAGCTTGTTTTAACGCTGAGTAATAAGCGTTAGAAAATCGCACTGGGTAAAAGTCACCCAGTGTAACTCCAATGCTATGTGGCATAAGTGTAATTCCGGAGGGTTAAGTACCTGGATTTTGAAAAATTGTCTCGAATATTAGCAACCGAACAAATTCAATGGAAGTTTAATCCTCCTGCTGCGGCGTGGTGGGGCGGATTTTGGGAGCGACTGAATGAAATTTTGAAGCGATTATTACGACAAACGCTTAAAAGGTCTTGCCTTGATTATGAAGAGATGTTAACGGTTTTATTAGATAGCGAGGCTGTGATTAATTCGCGACCTATTACTTTTCTTTCCAAAACCAAACAGGATATTCTGCCTATAACTTCGTCTATGTTTTTACAAGAGATAAAGGAGATCGGAGTATTAGATTTAGACAAGATAGAGAAATGCGATTTGTCTAAAAGATATTTGTATCATCACAAAATTAAGGAAGATTTACGTCAAAGATTTCGAACTGAATATTTAGGTGCATTGATACACCGAAAGGCTAACGCGAAAAATATAAATGATATTAGAGTCGGCGATATAGTTTTAATTGAAAACGAAAATGTAAAGCGTTTGGATTGGCCTCTGGCGCGAGTAAAGGAATTGATCGCTGGTAAAGATAATAATGTTAAAGTCTCTCGATTGACTACTGCTAAAAGCAAATTAATTCGGCCGATCCAAAGACTTTACCCATTAGAGTTAAAGTGTGAGAAGAGTGAGTCCAAGATGGGTGAAATTATTGCGGAAAAATGTAGAGATACAAGAGTTTTAAGGAATCTGAGAGTGGCGCTCCAAATATTCGTGGAGCTAAAGATATGAGTAGTCACGATAGTGAGCAGTACGTAACAATTAAACCACCAGAAAAACTGTCCTGTACTTAAGTGTTTTTTTTGTTATTCTTATAATTTAGATATAGTTGTTTGTATCTCTTTGCGATTTCGAGTAATGTATTTCTTTTCTTACATAGCGTTTTTTCTCCTTTCTATATTATGTCATGCGTTTTATAAAAATTTGTGACACGTATGGATTGAGATGACAAGTGCGGTCATCTCAATGGTGGAAGGATGTTGGATTGTCGATTGAGCGCTGTAAGATTTTCTGTTGTTAAAGGCGTTGCGTTTTTGTTTTCTTCGGTTGCGCGCCTACCAGTCGAGACAGGATTGAAAACTGTTCAGTTCGGCTACAGTGTTGGCCGGCGGAGCGCAATTTTGGCGCATGCGCGACAAATGCAGCGTCAATGGCGTACCTAACACAGGAAGAAAGATGTGCCATTTATCGCCCCCGAAAAATTCTTCAAAAATTTGAGGAAAAATATAAGATAGACACATATTTTTCTTAAAATTTTTTTACACACATAAATATAAAACACATATACAAATACACATATACGTACGAGACACTACACACGAGCCACGAGCGCGAAACTTCTCCCGTCTATTGCTCCCGCCAATTTCCTAACAGTAGGTACGTTGCTATAATACTAACCTAACTGTCGCGCATGCGCCAAAAATGCGCCCCGCCGGCCAACACTGTTCGGCTATAGCAGTCGTAGCGTGAGCTCAGGTCCGAGGTCAAATATATTCGCGACTTTCTACGTCTTTAATTTGTTGTGTTTCATGATTTAATTATACCCGTTCCTATATTTTTGATTTAATAGATGGATCGCCCCCAGACTATAGGCTGGTGCAGGTGTACTCCGGGCATGGATGCTTTGGAGAGTACCTATGCCACAAAGCCAAACGCGAGCGCACCACACGGTGTCACCATTCTGACGAGGAGATGGACATGGCGCAACATATGCTAGAACATTGTCCAGCCTGGCAGAGTTGCGCCGTGTCCTAAAGGACGTATTGAGAGAAGAGAGGAGTGTTTTGAGAGAGGAGTTTGGGGGGAAGACCTCTCGCTGCCAGCCATTGTTAAAACAATGGTCGAGAGCGAGAGGTCGTGGAATGCGATGACCTCCTTCAGCGAGAGCATGCTCTCGCAGAAGGAGGCAGCCGAACGGGATCGGGAACTCGATCCCGACGCCGATCCCGTTCGCAGGAAGAGGAAGGGGCAATTCGCACGTCTCCTCTGAAAACCGCCAGCGTGGTGCGGTCCCTCCTCCCCACAATGAGACGCGGCCAACAAGTGCGGGGCCATCAAGCGGCTCGGGGTGGGGGAGCGACGTTGCCAGGTGGTCCGGCAACATTGCTTCAGTCGGGGTCAGGAGGGTGACAGGAGAGGGGCGCATCAGCGCCAGCCTTTCCCCTCACCCCTTCTTTAGAGGAGGGTCCCTCTCCCTCACTCACCTCTCTGTCCCTTCGAGAGGGGAGGAAGGGGATGAGGGGGAGAAACATTGTGCGTCGAGGAGGGTCGGTAGACTACTTTCCCGACTCCCCTCGATTTCACACGAGGAAGGCCACCGTAGGGTTTTAGCCGGTAAGAGTCCGGCATAACCCGTTCCCTCCCCCAGGGGTAGGGTATCCATGAGGATTTCCCTACGTTAAAAAAAATAAAAAATTAAAAAAAACGGAGCACGGAGCGCTCATGCGCGTTAGTGACGCATATACATATGAACATACATATGTTGAATCACTTCTGCCAACTACTGAAATGAGACAAAATGTTGCTATATTTCATTAGAGTCCTATAATAAGAAAATAAATATAGAGTCTTATAATAATAGAAGCGCGATCTTGTTCCTATTTTCTGATTAGCCAATTATAGCCGCTATATTAGGCCTGCAAGGTCCACGTAACACCCATGTGTTGTTTATATACAATATAAATAAATGCACACTTGTTATCACGATAAGTAAAACTGTTTTTTTTCTGTTAAATAACAGCAGGAGACTTCATACTGATATTGTAAGATCTTTATTTGTGCTCAATAGTACACATACATGCAATCTAACCTCTTCATTCGTGTATCAGATTTTCATCATAATTCGTCTTTTTGTTCTATCTTATGGGCCTAAGATGGCGGCGGTTGGCAAGGTGGAGGTAGAGTTCGCTTCTCTTATTATAGGACTCTATATTTCATGTAGTAATAAATAATAAATAAAACAATTATATAATTAAAATATAATATATAAGTCGAGACTTTAAGGGAGTTCTATAGCTACGTATTAAAAATAATGTAATATGTTAGTATAAGCTTGACTAACGCGGTATTCATAGTCGGGTTATAATTAAGATCGTCTTAAGTTTATCTTTAGATGCTGTATGAATCAGTTCATTGGCTACGGAGTATCTGAAGATGAACTTGAAGGTACAATTTCATGCGAGCGAAGAAAAGCTAGCGTTTACCCCCTCTCCATCAATTTTCGACAGAGATGGCTAAAATGGTTGCATCCAGCGAAGAAACGCTAAAAGTTCGACTGAGTCGAATTTTTAGCGAAACAACGTTGAGATCAAAGTGGGGTTGTAAATCAGGGTAATAAAATTAAGATATATTAATGCTGCAAATGTTGCAAATTATAACTGCAAAGCGAAAAGAATCATAATTAAACTACAGTATTATCACATTATTTACTCAGTTTTCTTGCTTTCTCATGCATGTTCCTATTTTATAAACTATATTTTATAATACTATTTTATAATACGTTGGCTTTCAAAAATTTATGGAAAGTAGAAGATGATAATAATTTATTTGGAAAAGTACAATTGTCTGGTACATTCTAATAAAATCTGTTTATTTTTATTTTATTTTATTTTATTTATTCCCTCGGAAATCTGTCGAGTGTTCTCAGTTTATTGCAAGTAAATAAAATGCCAACGAAAACACGCTCCATGAAAAGGTTAGGAAGCGAAAGCGAACAGCGTTTCGACCCTGTTTTGCTTTGCGGTGGAGTGCGGATAAACGCTAGCTTTTCTTCGCTCATATGAAATTGTACCTTGAGACGGTTTTAATTATAAGACCCGACTATGAATACCGGCCTTAGTACAACTGGTATAAAGAGGCAATGCTGTAAAGAGAGTAACGTTATGAATATCACATGTCCGCACGGCGTGTTTTCTAGTCATTCTCTAGTGCGATGCTGTCAGATCTTTTAGGAAATACTGATTGAGCAAACAAAAACGTAAAAAGTTGATTTTAATTAATTTTTCTCCACTCTTACAAGACTGAATAATACTGAATAGTACTGAATAATTATTGTTAGACAAGCAGCGTATTCATTAGATCTTTGTTTCATATTATAAAAATTTTTAATATGATCTGATTGTCAATTTTATACCTTTTATACCTACCCTTATACTTTTTTATACCACACAAATAAACTGCGTTTCCCATAAGACGCAATAGTTTTTCGAATTTAATAAAATTTCATTATCTTTTCTCCTACATATCCTAAGCTCACAAAATTTTAACCAAGTTATTTTAGAAGCTTTATCTGATAGCGATAGACTAATTTCGTGTGAATCTGTTTATCAATTCCATAATCAATAGAACTTCCTTAAACTTGTATCGAGTATTTCACATCAAATGACGAATTAAATTAGTAAAATTGAATTGTTGTAAAAAAAAAATTTTTTCACTGATATTTTGTGTTTTCAAGTTGGATTTTCACGCATTTCTCATACGGATAAGTGAGGAGATAACCAGTTTTTCTTTTTAATTCAAGCTGTGAAGGGAAAAATATCCGAGAAACTGTTTTTTTCCTTCCAGCATACTTAGTAAACAATATACAAATAACTAAGTCAATATACAGTCCACAGAAATTTACTTTAATTATTTTAATTATTTTAGTAGCTTTTTAAGCCGAGGTGACGGGAATGTATATGTACATTCATACGTTTAGGGATCCAGAACAACTTTAAATATAAATGAATACACAGATGATGCATATATTTAATTGAGTGATTCCTATTGAGTGATTTCAAAATCGTAGTGGCAACATTTAATTTTAAATGTTTCCTTACGCCTATTTCCACGCGATTTCCTTTAGCCTAAAACCGACTTTTTTGAAGAGGAAAAATTGTCGAGACAAATCATGATTTACTGTTGATGTTTTCCTAATCCTTTTGACATATCTTTGCATATAGATTTTGAGTTACAATAGAAATATGAGATTGAGTACAGAGTAAATTTTACTTAAACATATAATTAATAATAACAAAATGCATAAAAAAATAAATAATTATTTTATCATGAAGACAGATGTAGCAAGTAAATATCATTGTCGCAGTATCAACTTCGTCCAACATGCATTGTACTGTGTCTTGTGAGAAAAAAATCATTTTTACTTTCTCTGTGATAAATCAGTAGATAATCGTGTTAAATTGGAATATATCCTGTAGCAGCATATATCAATCCTATTTATTGTTACATTTCGTTGTATCTAAACTCGCTCTCTCTCTCTCTCTCTCTGTCTCTCTCTCTCTCTCTCTCTCTCTCTCTCTCTCTCTCTCACTCACTCACTCACTCACTCACTCACTCATATAATCAAACGCTTACACTTTTACCATCAAAATAATGTGTGTTCTGTTTCTCATTGCTTCGATTATACGGTTCGCTAACGAAATTCGGTATGAAACACGAGCTAGCCAGATTGCGAGAATAAAATAAACAGATCATGTACAAGTAACTTTGTATTGTAATGTGAAACGTATGCACACATGGGAAGTAAGCGGTATGAAGCCGCAGACGGTCGGCAAATCTTGCTGTGTCTGACTAAGCTAGGTGTTTACTACTTGCAGTACTCACTTTTACGTACATTATTAGTTTGGCATTTCCGCAAACAACACGTGTACATTTGTGCGGTAGTAGCTAATTGGTATCAATACATTGATAATATTTTAATGAGTATATCAATACTCATTATATACATTATATACATTTAATGAATTTTAAACGTTTTACACTTATATTTTCTCTACAAAATCCAAGAATAGATCCCAAGGGTATGATCTTTCAAATTGCGGATTCCTAACGTTCCACATGTTGAAACTTTTAAATTCGGGAGTTTCTTTTCACAATGACCTAAATTCGAAATCCATATCTATAGCACGCTATCGACTCTAGACAATGTGAACCACGTTTAAAATCGGACAGCGCGACCTGATTTTGTTGGGCTATACATATACTTGTGTGTGCTGAATTGATATTATCCCTGACGACAGGCAACAGCAAATGCGACTATACATGTGGAGATGTGAAAATGAAGGAAAGAGTTTTACCTTTCTCTCTTTATAATAGAATTCTTATATTTCATAATTTGTGAGAGTCTGAAAAATATATGCTGAACAATGTTCTTTATAGAACAGAGTATTAAAAATGATAAGAATCTCGCAATAATGCAAAATTAATTGTTGTGTGTTTTCTTCATTTCTACTTTTATTGATTTATTTTGTTTAGATTTTTATTGTGGACAATGTTATTACATTTATAAATTATATCTATTTTAAAGATAATAAAATTAATAAATTTTAGTATCATTTATGACATTAAATTCAGTTATCAATATTTTTTAGTAATGTTGTTCGTTAAAATGCGTGCGTATAATCATATAATATATACGTACGCCAGTGGAATCACGACAAGTTGTAGGAAGATAATATACTCTTTCTATCAACTTCTTCCCGGGAAGCGTTGTGTCCCCTGACCTCCTCTTACGGCTTCTCGGATTGGATCTTATTCTTCTTTATCGTCTTTATCACAGCGGATATGCGACCGAGTGCCATGTAAGTTCATTTCAAGAAGAAGGAACGATTACATAATAACACAGTCAGCTATCAAGCCATTTATTGTAGCGAATAAATCGTTAATACGTTGCTTATTATTTTTTAAAAAGCTTAAAGAAGTTGGCTTAATCTCGGCTTGATTTCCAACACGGAATATCTCATTTAGCGTGCTGTATTTTTACCGAATATTCGTTCTTATTTACCGAATATTAATTCTATTCGGTATTAGATTGCTACTGACATGTTTGCGATCCACAAGATAAGCGAATTATTAGATTCTTTCATGGCATTACAAATCAATTGTTCACCCAAAATGGTGCGCGAATTTGCGTTGAATTGATTTACGAACCTGGCCTTCAACCCTCATTTTGTAATTATGGTTCGTGTCAATGAACCTTTGAAGAGTTAGGAAACGAGGCAAAAGATAAGATAAAAGAGATATAGAAAATCAATTATATATATAATATTATTCAAGTACATATATATATATATATATATATATATATATATAATATATACAGAGTAGACCATTTTAATTAATATACGCAAATATCTAAAAAAGAAGTTTTTTCAAAAAATGTTTCAAATAAAAGTTTTATGGTTTGAAGGGGGCATCAGATGGTGGCAATGATTTGACTTTGGAGAGTCATTTGATGGTAACGTGAAGGTCACCGTCAATTTTTTAAACGGAACCCCCTATTTTTTATTGCATATTCTTATAGTTTATTTTGAGAGCTTTCCAAAACACTATAATAAAGTATTTTTTCATCAAATGTTTTCCGAGTTATAAGGCTTGAAATAATTTTTAAATTTTACATAAACTATAAAATATCTAGTAAATATTTACCTTTCGATGACCTAACCTCAATACTTTTATGCACATAGTTGTTTTTAAGAAAAAATATGCAATTTGTAACTAACAATTACATATTTTTTCTTGAAAACAACTATTTTTTTTACATCAATTGATTCTTCTCATTAATCTGTGCATAAAAGTATTGAGGTAAGGTCATCAAAAGGTGAATATTTTACGAGATATTTTATAGTTTATGTAAAATTAAAAAATTATTTCAAGCCTTATAACTCAGAAAATACTTAATGAAAAAATACTTATTATAATGTTTTGGAAAGCTCTCGAGATAAGCTATAAGAATATACAATGAAAAATAGGGGGTTTACTTTAAGAAATTGACGGTGACCTTCATATTACTTTCAAATGACCCTCCAAGGTCAAATCATTGCCACCACCTGATGGTCTTCTTCAAGCCATAAAATTTTTATCTGAAACATTTTTTGAAAAACTTCTCCTTTTTGAGATATTCGCATATATTGATTAAAATAGTCTACTCTGTATGTATGTGCGTGTGCGCGCGCGTGTGTGTGTGTGCGCAATATATATATACGTATAATTAATTGAATATAAATATACATTTCTACCACTTGAATCACCTTTATATACATATTTATTTTCTCAACATCTTTACGTATTACAATTTTCATATTCGCGGTACACTTGTAGCTTCCGCAAATATAAAACTTTTACCCCGAATTGTGTCACATGCTGAACATAGAAGAAAGAAGTATAACCGGTGTTTATACATCACAATTCGAAAATTGTCATCGTAACCACATGTTTTATAAAAGCATTAGATAGGTCAGTCAGAAAGTTGTAGTTCATTTCCGAAAGCCAATCTTTAGCTATTTTCGTGAGGACCCGTGTGTATCTAGGTCACGGGCACTCTTGACTGACAATGAGAGAAAGAGCTCGTTCTTCCTTCCGAAAGCTACGCGCGGACGACGGACGTTGCTCGAAACTCACCGGATCAGAATGAAGAAATGACGTCAGAAAACGAGAGAGCTTTTTTTTTAATGTTTCTCAATCTGCAGAGAGGAGAACGTGGAGAACAGAAGGAATGTCTAATATTTTTTATTCTTACCCAAATACTGGGACACACTAGGCGTCTGCGCGTTGCGCATGTCGCGCTATGGCTATGTATAGATGGTGATACGCCTGGGGCATCAGTTCCTTCGTGCGAATATATGTATGCTCATTGCAGGGCCGGTCATCGGCTAAAGCGCACGTTACTTCTCTCACGGAGTGTGCTAAAAACGATTCTCGACGATGGAACCAGTCCGGAATGTGCGAGTTTTGAAGAAATAAATATAATCCAGAAGAGAATTTATACGAAGGGAAGAGAGGCATATCTGTCTCCTGTGATGTTTGTTTACTTTGTGGTGCGCTCGTAGATTACGGCGATTTATGGTTGATCGAAATTGATAACGCGCGGTTGTGATAAGTTGCATAAAGAATCTTATTTGAAACTTTAAAATAAATATGATTAGAGAATTTAGTTTTTTTTTAATCAAATGTGTGCGGGTATAAAAGTCGAATACATTAAATGTCTGATGAATAAGTGAAGTTTATCAACTGTTGATCGGTTGTTGAATAAACGTTAAATTTAGATGTGCTTGATGAATTGGCGTGAGTGCAGGAAAGCATTGCAACTGGTTATGGTTTAATGAAGAACAAGGTAATGAATCAAATTTATGCATTATAGAAAAGAACGAGAAATCTCGAGAAATATCAATTTTATTTCTCAAAAGTCTAATATAAGAGTGTTTAGTTGCCAAAATATAATATAAGATAAAAATCACTAAATACCAAAAAATTGCAGTAAGGAATGATTAATCTTAAAATCTTCTTTGAACAAATAACATGGTTGATCGAAATTGATAATAGATTTTGTCTGTTGTTAAAATTAAAGCACGACAGAAGTTTTACATGATAGTTTTGCAAAGTTGTCGAAAACTGTGTTTTTTATATTAATACACTGTAATCCACTGCTGCACGTTGCCCGCAAATTGACATTAGAATTTTTATCTATTCAAATATTTATTTTTGAGCTAAATGCTTGAAGGTCGAAAAATGCATACCTATTTGACCGAATATATTATACACAAAGTGCTATCGCGTTTCTAATACAATTTTCTTAGTCAAAACGACTTCTATAGTCACGATTTCGATTTCAACAGTTTTCTTGGTATCATTTCGACTATCAGAACTTGTTATCAGAGAAATCGTTTGCCGGTTCTCAAATGACACACACGCTCACATTTGTGTGTGCTCGCGGAAATATTATAAATTTCGGCATACATGAAACAGTAGTGCTAAAAACCCAGCGACTTACGAATAAACATTTACTTTCGCGCACGTTTATCTTCCATGGATTAATAACCGAGAAAACACAGATTGTTTAATTGCAGATAATTACCCTTAAAACCTACGTTACCTGTATTTTTATTCCCGAAACACGTCGTGTCTGTAAATCAAATTAGAAAAAACCGCTAAGAAACCAAATGATAAAAAAATAAAAAATCGAAGAAAGAAAGAAAAAATAAATTTGATAAAATAAAATATTTGAATCTCGTGTATAAAAATGTCGAAATAATTGTAATTTTTGCGATTATTTATATTATTTTTAAATTATTTATACATGTAACGTGTGTACAATAATTATAAATTCATATTTAACCCTAAAACCCTAAATGTTTAAAACTTATATAAATTTCTTTCTTAAACATGAGTAAATTTTATTTACCCAGCTCATTTTCATTTACTCATATAATTTCTGAAAAAATAATTAAAATTCAATTTTTTTTAATTGGTAGAAAACATCGAAGAAAATAATTCTATTAATAATTTTAAATTAAATTAAATTTTAAAAAATTGAAAAATTATAATAATGAAACAAAAAACACATGTTTCTTTAAGTTCTTTAAGTTCTTCAAGTCTAGATAAATTTTACTCATGGTTCTATTTCATTTCTAGGATTAAAAATAAAGTCACATAGATTTTTCAAAGCAATTAATTATTAATCGTGCATACATGTATAAAAACATTGTCTTATAAATTCTTTTCTCTCAACTCGCGACATTTCTTTCTTTTCCCGAGTTTACCGATTCTTATCGATCCGATACATTGATAATTCGCAGAAAATCGTATCGCACGGGAGTATGATGTTCCCGACGCCGTAAAGCATTGATTATTTCGCATTCTAAAAATCCAAATACAAATAATACTTTTCGAATTTTGAGTAACTGCTTGATATTTGGTAGACTTGAATTTTGATTCAAAAAGCATTTTTCACAAATATAATTTTTTTTTTATAAACAGTTTTGTCTAACACCATTTTAGATGTTCTCAAAGTTTTTTTTTAATCATTAAGAAATTAACGAGATTCATGTAACATTAAAAAAAGTTACGTGCGAGAATGCAATAAGTTCATAATTTTTATAAAAATGGCTACTATAATTTAAATCACAAAATTATGAACTTGCATTAGTTGAACTTGCGTCGAATATTTTAATTCATTTAACTCAATATTACTTCGGAATTGGATCAAGAAGTAATGGCACGAAATCTTGTCTTATGCAAAAGGGTAATTCCAGTCGCGAAAATACACAACAGAACTCGGTGAAGCCTGCGCGGTGCGAAAGCAATAAAATCATTACGTAGCTTGCCGATATCTCGTGGGGTAGATCTACCCGACGACGGGTCATAAACCCTCTTTCCCTCTTTCAAGTGAGGGCGAGCTGCTGGCAGAGAATGTAGATACTTGGCCCCAAACTGTACACTGTCAGAGACGGGAAGTATTGATCACACCACCGGAGCGGCCATCTTTAACAGAGAGAAGAAATTATTCACAAAATTGACGAGCGCACAATTTTTCACCTTGATGCAATAAACTGCATTTAAAAATTCTTCGCAAGCGATTCTATGCGTTGTAGTACAAATATAAAATTATCTTTTTAAAAAAGGTAAAAAAAGTAGCACACGTTTCTGTAAAAAAATTTAATATAAAAGAGTATCATAATATATATAACTTTAATAATATAATACTTATGACTATATACTATAAAAAATCTGATATATAAAATGGTATAATAATAATGTTTCTTTACATTATTGCTCTTTATATTACTCTTTATATTTTTAACTGATAAACGCTTAACTTTAAAAATAGTTTGAGTATTGCGATACATACAATCGTGTTATTCCGTAAATTTAAAAATTCAAAAATTTTATGAAGCAGTTTTAAGACCAAATTAACATATAAAAAGTTAACACAAGTCATATTGAGATACGTACATGTACGTATTGTTACTGTACTATAGTATATATAAACATATATATATATATGACTAGTTCTCAGAAAAATTCGAAATTCGTATCCCTACTCAATTTTACCCGTTATTAATATTATGTCTTTAGATTAATATTTTTTTATGGAAACTATACCAGTATAGTTACTTGTACCATACATAATTTTAGTGTTCTTGTTTCAAAATAAAACATGGCAGTTGATCAAATACCCTAAATATCATTCCCTCATCATGTCCCAAACTCAACATTTCGATGTATATAACGTAATTAATTCATCTTGTTTTATGAAAACGTTCATGTTAATTACATTAATTACTTTAAAAATACTGTATTTTAAAGTAAATATGCCTTTTATTAAGTACACAGACGAAAATCATTTGATAATTCATTGTCTATCTCGGTCCCAAAAAAAAACATCATTCCCTCACATTTTATGAACACTTGTGTTGTACTTTTAAATTTAGTGATACGTTGCCGCGCTTATGAATTTTTAATAGTTGACAATACTGCCAATGTAACCATAACATCATTGTTGCTCAGCACGAACAAATTTGTAGAAGCGCAATAATTTTCTGCTAATTATTTCAACATTACATTTTTATGTATCATTCCCTCACTGTAAAATTTAACAAAGTAATTATTTTATTATGTAATAATTTATATGGTATCTTACATGTTTCAGGAGATAAAAAAACTTGCCTCATCGTCTAAATTAAAGTGAGGTTATATACGATCACTTTTTGTTGATTATGTTTGATTTTATCATTCCCTCACTATCATTCCCTCATTTTTATCATTAAAAAAATTTATGTTAATGTGATAAGTTTTTCTTTAACAATTCAATTAGTTTATTAAACTAATAGATAAATTAAAATAAAATAAAAGTCGTTATAAAATAACAATAACAAATAAAATATTACAGATCTCAGTAATTTAAGAAAAATATTTGTCAAAGTGTTAAAAAACAAAAAATTTTCAAAAAATAAATTTATATTTTGAAAAAAAAATTCATAATTTACTTTTTAATTTCATGATAGTAACGTAAATATAGCAATGATATGAAAAAAACTCATTACTTCACTTAAATCATCATTCCCTCATAATTCATTTTTTTCATTACCATATAATTATAATTAAAATTAAGAAAAGTTGGGGACCACGTAGACAGTTGAGGTAAGGCACTTCTGTACTACATATTATGTAGAAAAAAATGTCAAATATATTAAGTTTTTTTTTTGTATTTTGAAAGGTCATTTTTCGCATTTTTCTGAGAACTAGTCATATATATATATATATATATATGTATACATATATACAGAGTGAGGAAAAAGTATGGAAACCCTTAAATATCTTGGAAACTACGCATTTTAGAAAGAAATGTTTCAGACAAAAGTTGTAAGATTGAAAAATGTCTATTTACTGATCTTATCATTTTGACTTTGCATGGCATCGCCAAGGTCAGACCAAGGTCATCTTGAATTTTTTAAATAGGACACCCGATATGTTATTGCATATTCTTGTAGCTTATCTCGAGAGCTTTCCAAAACACTATAATAAAGTATTTTTTCATAAAGTACTTTTTGAGTTACGAGGCTTGAAAGATAGAATATTTTGACATAAAATACAAAATATCTTGACAAACATTCAGTTTTCGATAATCTTATCTTGATACTTTTTGCATAGAATAATGAAATCAAGCAATTGGTGTAAAGAAAACACATGGTTGATTTAAAAAAAAAATGTTGCAAAGTACATACTTGTGGTGTTTAGCAACATATTACTCGTATACTCATATACTCGTAACTTAAAAAGTACTTTATGAAAAAATACTTTATTATAGTGTTTTGGAAAGCTCTCGAGATAAGCTACAAGAATATGCAATAATATATCGGGTGTCCCATTAAAAAAAATTCAAGATGACCTTGGTGACGCCATGCAAAGTCAAAGTGATAAGATTAGTAAATAGACATTTTTCAATCTTACAACTTTTGTCTGAAACATTTCTTTCTGAAATGCGTAGTTTCCGAGATATTTAAGGATTTCCATACTTTTTTCTCACTCTGTATATATATATGTGTGTGTGTGTATATACAGGGTGGACCATTTTAATCCATCCAGTCGAATATTTCGAAAACCAAGCCCGGGAGAGAAAAATTTTTCAGACAAAAGTTGTTTGGTTTCGAGGGGACCATAAGATGGTACCATTGGTTTGACCTTGAAGAATTATTTGAAAGTCACATGAAAGTCACCTCAATTTTTTTAAATGGCATCCCCTATTTTTTATTGCATATTCTTGTAGCTTATCTCGAGACCTTTCCAAAACACTATAAATAAATGTTTTTTCGTTAAATATTTTCCGAGTTATAAGGCTTGAAATAATTTCTTAATTTTACATAAACTATAAAATATCTCGTAAAATATTCACTTTTCGATGACCTTACCTCAATACTTTTATGCACAGAATAATGAGAGGAATCAATTGGTGTAAAGAAAACACATAGTTGTTTTTAAGAAAATATATGTAATTGTTAATTACAAATTGCACATTTTATATATATATATATATATATATATATATACAGGGTGTCCCGCACAAGATGAATCACCACTCGTATACAGATAGAGTAAGTTAAACTGAGTAGAAAAGTTCTGTATCATTTTGCGATTTTCGTAATAATTAATGAGATATTAAATAAAGAAGATCGACCAATACGCGCGAATCTAAGCGCACGGCGAGAAGGGACAACCCACGGTTACTGTCTAGCGTCCGAGTGCGCGGGGAGAAGGAACAGCCCACCGTTATCGTCTAGCATCTTAGCGTAACAGTGGTTGTGGCTATCCCTTTGAAGCTTTTCAGCCATCCTGTAAATATATATATATATATATACGAGATATTATTCTCTTCTATTAATTATAAATATAGTAAATGAAATAAAAATGCATATAAATATACACAGTAAATAATAAAAATATATTTAAAAAATTAAACAATAACAAATAAAATTGGACTGATATGCATCTAACAATTTGACTAGAGGAGCATGTTTGGCCCAAGCTGAGGGAATCTTGGTAAATAAAAATATTTCTGTGAATATTGTATACTTTTAATATCTCGGTTTAATATCTGCGCATCGACTATTTGCTCCGGAGTCAAGCGTCAAAAGTTCCAAGTTTGAATTCTAGTTGAGGTAATACTTTCGCAATAAATTCTTTACAGTGATTTTAAATAAGATGCTTATTAGCATCAAAAGTTAAATCGATTAATCGTTTTAAGTATGTGGATTTACTATTGTAATGAAAAACTGTATTTTAAGATAGATAAATAATCGGCACACAGTCTATCGATTTATGATAAAAGTATACAATATACTCACAGAGATATTATTATTAGACTACTAAGATTATTAAACTTCAGCTCGGACCGAAAATGGCATATTTCTCTAGTTAAAAAATTAAAGTGTCATTATTTTCAAAAATTTGTACAAATTTTTTTATATTTAAAAAGCATACATAAATTTAATAAATAATATAATAAATATAATAAACATAAAAAAATATAAGAACATAAAAAACAAAAATTGTATAATTATTTCTAATGCTATTCTAGGTCATAATCCTAGTATATAAAAAGATCAAAAGATCATTATTTATATTTAAATAAATATTTGTATAACTGAGTGGTAAGAGGGATGAACATCGCTTTGCGTGAAAAGTTGAAAACTCATGTGAAACCGTACGATAATGGAAGTAATTTCACCCCAAGCAGGAGGAGGTAGGCTTTTCTTCGCGTGGAAAGTTGAAAACCCATATCGAATTATATGTATAATAATTTTACAGAAAACACGACAGCGGGTGAGAAGCCCACAACTTATCAAGAATATTGAATGCAAAAAATTCCACATAAATATTATAATTGAATACAATTGAATATTAGAAACCAGGCCATTCCAATTATTAATAATCTCCTCTCTGACATCCTCATTTTGAAAAAACTGGTCTAAATCCTCTATTTTTAAATTAAAATTAAAATTAAAATTAAAATAATAGTTTGGATTAGGTTAGTTTTTGTATGATGTTGTCCCCTCAGAGGGTGAGGATGCAAAGCATCTGTATTAATTTTGGAATTTTGCTCCAAACTTCTATAACATCATATAATACATCTGTTAACAAATTAACTCACTTATCTCATTAAATCTGAGACCCAGATCTCAGTGAGCCAAAATTGTGCCCTCTTGAAATGTTATTAAAAATGCTCTATTTTAACAATCAACAGATTTTAAGTTGAAAAAGTCGGAAAATAGGAGTTTTTGAATGTGCCAAATATGGCACTATGGGTATAAAAAATGAAAGTCTTGGCTTAAAAATCGAGAGATATGTATTTATTACACACATGAATATGATTTACAAAAATATGCGTGAAGTCCTTATATTATTTGTTGTGAAAGGTGTAGAAACAATTGCTTGTTAGCGTTTTGACATAATGCGACGTTGCATTTACAGCAAAGTATTTTACATTTGCCGTTGAAGTGCTTACATCGCATGCGTTCATTGTTGAAAGTTAGCCGACAGCTTAGCGCGGTGCGTTTATTTTTTTATTTACGAGAGTTACCAATGGACTGCATTTTTGTTTCCCACTGCAATAGAAACGTACGAATTAGGCGGAGCTACTGCTATTGCTTCTTATTTTCTCGTTTCCCTTTTTGTCTCGAAAATGTTAAAAAAACAATAAAATAATTTTATCATAAATTTCCAGATTGATATACAGTGTGGCCGAATGTGCCATATTTGACTCAACTTTACCTTCATGCTTCTTCTTTAATATTGCATAATTCAAAATATTGGCATGCACACTGCGGTCAACCTTTATTTACAAGAACCTATTGGAAGAATATGAAATGAAAAAAACTGTTTACTTACCGTTTTATAAACAAATTTTGTGGAAACTTTCGGTCGTGCTTTTCGTAAGAGAAGCTTTTGCCATATTGGATTTTTGGTGTTTGCAAGTGACATTTCGCGGGATTTTTAAACAATTGCAACTTTATCTATGATGACTTAGTGGAACTAACACGATGAATGATCGATATTGTTGATTTACGAGTTTTGGGAGCATTTTAAAGTGAACGTGCCAAATATGGCACGCCAGGCACTAAAGATTTAAAGCGAACCTTTGTCTTTAAATTACTTAAAATTGAGTTGATGTATACAGAATCATAAATCACTCTCATAAGCAGGCTCTCTTGCAAGACAAATCTCACAACACTTGTATTTATAACTCTTTGCAATTAGTTATTTCTTCAACAGATACAAATTATTACGTTATTTATGAAAATATTAAACTAGATAGAAAATTATTAGGGTTGATCCAAAAACACAAAAATTTAAATATAAAAAATATTAAATCCATTCAATACTTGTACACTGTCCCAACAATACAACATCCTAACAATACAACAACCGTTGAAAACTCGATAATAGATGTTCCTATATTTTCCTTCTCTCTAATAGAACACATATACAACTAATTGTTCTTCAACTCAATATTTGTTTCAAACTATCTCTTTCTCTAATCAATATAACAATAATCACAGTTTTATTACATCGTGAAAAGAAAACCGGTTTAAAGTCAAACAAATCATCTCTAAGAAAATCTAATACTTCCTTCAATTAGATGAGAATTTTTCTTTCCTCCAACGGATAGAAAAAAACAACCATAGAACTTATCAAAAATATTGAATGCAAACCTCAAAATAATTTAAAATAAATTTTGTGCAAAATCAACATCTTTTTAATGTTAAAATTAACTAAAAAAGTTATTAGTAACAAATGATTGTCTTCTGTCACTCTCACTCATATCATAGAATAAAATCAATATTTTTTCCTGTAAATTTTAACAAATAAATCTTGTCACTAATAATACAGAATATATATATTGTGTAAAATAAAAAATGCACATTGTGTTTTTATACATTTTTTCAGTTGTTTTAATAATTTAATACTTAAGTTCAATTCAAACATAACAATAATATGTAAATTAACACATGAATGTATTTAAATATTTAATATAAAAATTTTAATAATTAATAATCGGCATATATTTTTTTAACAAGAAAACATAACTTTTTTAATTACAATGCACCAACAATGTCCGAGACTTGCAAGATGAAAAAGACTCAACATTATAATAACTACACAGAAAAAAAATTATATAGTGATGGAATATCGCCGAGAGCCTAACAGTTTTCTTAAAATTTACAAAACAGGTTGTTCTTTCAGAATCATTTTCCATTGACAGCCCATACATATACCTACTAGCATCCCCCGTCGCGACTTCGCCTGCGCTAAGAATGCCTGGAACTCTAAATTTATCAATGTTTGTTATGTAAGAATTATATGTGTGTAATTATTATGTGTAATTCGGTTTAATAATTTTTTAGATTAACGGTAACAAATAAACAAACGCTGTTCCTTTATTATCTGATCTTTGTAACTACGAGGTCTGTTCCAAAAGTATCCGACCTTCCTTCATATCTTCGCATCTGACAATTTTAGCGCCCTTTGCCGGGTACGAGTATCAACTGCAAAGCTTCACGAACTCCCTCGATGCCGCAGTTTTCGTTGGGACGTCTTAGTTCACAGCAACGTGCGTTTGTTTACAAAGTGTTTTTTACGTCGCATTTTGCTATTGTAAAAAATGACGGAAAGATCGGAGCAACGAATTTGCATCAAATTTTGCTTAAAATCTCGAAAAGAGATGTGCGGAGACCATCGAAATGATAAAGAGACAGTCTTCGCAGTGGAAGCTGTCGTCGGAGCCACGACCGAAAAAAGCACGTCAAAGTCGGAGCAATGTCAAGTCGTTGCTGATTGTTTTTTTTTTATTATGAGGGTGTTGTACACCACGAATATGCTCCTAGAGGTCAGACGATTAACAAAGAATATTATCTTGAAGAATATTATCTTGAAGAATATTATCGTTATGAAAAGATTGCGTGACGCAATTAGAAGAAAACGGCCTCAGCTTTGGTCAAGCGGTGACTGGCTTCTTCATCACGATAACGCGCCAGCGCATGCATCGAATCTCGTGCAGCAATATTTGACAAAGCACAAAGTCGTACAGCTCCGTCAGCCTCCGTACAGTCCTGATGTAGCTCCCTGCGACTTTTGGCTGTTCCCAAGATTAAAAATGCCGCTCAAAGAACACCGATTCGACGGCAAAGAAACAGTCGAAACTAATACGATGAATGCTCTAAAGGCTATACCAAAAAACGAGTTCCAGGACTGCTTCCAAAAGTGGAAAGGCCGTTGGCAGCGTATTCTTCAATCAAATGGGGACTACTTCGAAGGATGCCACCAACCCAATGACGCAGAATAACACCAGCGGGGAAATATGAAGCAAAATCGGACTTATCAGATACTTTTGGAACAGACCTCGTATAGCTCTTTGTAACTATTCAGAACTGTTATCTTATCTTACTATATATATTATGATCTTATGTATTTTGTTCGTAAACTGCTACTATATTTAAAAAATTAATTAATTTCAATAAAAACCATAATCAAATTTGGCACCCCAAAACAAATATTTTAAAAAGTTGAATTTTCTGTGAAATTAAATGAAATAACGACTTAGTTTTTTTTTATAAAATTATAACAGTATTTATAAATTCATTATTAAATAAAGGGACCTAATACGACCTAATTATTTTTGAATATTCTCTTTGATGCACATAAAAAAATTGTTTTTTTTTTTAATGCAAATTCCCTACTATGTCGATATCTTGATGTAATGTTGGAGATACTAATAAAAACGCAAAAATCCATTTTACCCTTTTTCACCATCTTAGGGGTTGATTAGGGTAAAATGTAGAAAATGGTTTTTAGATATTTTCATGGGTAACTTTTCTATGCAAGAATTAAGTCGATATCTCACTCTACTTCGGAGATATTAATAAAAATGTAAAAACCCGCTTTTACCCCTTTTCACCTCTTTAGGGATAGAATTTCGGAAAATCCTCCCAGTGAGCACCTACATGATGGAAAAAATATACCCTCAAAGTTCAGAATATACTTTCAAGTCGATAGGTACAGTGGTTTGGGTTTAGGCGTTGATAAATCAGTCAGTCAGTCAGTCAGTCAGGACATCTTCTTTTATAGATATAGATTGTACCTTCTTTTTTCCACAATATTATTTCTCAAAACATATCTAAACCATCAGTTACATCAACAGTAGTTTCCAATTAGTTCAAAAAAGAAATTAGCCGTAAGATGTATAGATAACAATTTTGTCCTAATTTAACTTGATATTATATGGTTATAATTTATAATTATATATATATATATATATATATATATATATATATATAATATAACATATACAGGGTGTCCCAGACCACCCGTCTCACCCGATTTTTTCGTAAACGCGACATTTTAAAGAAAAATGTTTCAGACAAAAGTTTTGTGACTTCGAGGGGGACATAAGATGGTGTCATTGGTTTGACCTTGGATAGTCGTTTGAAGATCACGTGAAGGTCACCTTTAATTTCTTAAATGAAAACCCCCATTTTTCAATGCATATTCTTGTAGCTTACCTTGAGAGCTTTCCAAAACGCTATAATGTACCGCGTGGAGGTTGCACGGTCGGATTTACACCTCTGGTGTGTGTGTGTTTTGTGTGTTTGTGTTTGTGTTTGCCCGTTCACGGGCAACTCTAGATGTATGCGCTGGACATCCATCTTGCTGGAAAAACATGTTTAGGCGCAATTGTAGAAGAATATTTTCAAGCAATGGCGGAAAGAAAGTAGATTTCGTCGGAAATGTCCGATTTTACGCGCTGCGTTATTTAAACCGAGGACCGAATATTTGACTCCCGTTTAGTTTAGTCTTTAGTCTAACACACGTACACATGCACATTCTCTTTCTTTCGTTTCTTTTAGTTCAGTAATTTCGTCAGTAGTAACGAAAAAACTCTCCACGAGCATTTCTTACGTACGAACAACCGCAAAAATTCATTCAAAACAACATCAGCCTTGAATCGATTAAAAACGTCTTGTCTTGTCATATATGTTTTTCATGTCTGATACTGTCACGTAAGGTGTAACAAAATTCTCATTTACCAGCCATGTCGTATTCAAACGCGGAAGCTTGTGATATGATGCTTATTTTAGGTGAATATGATGGCCAATTTAGAGCAGCTGCAAGATTGTGGCGAGAACGATACCCGGATCGCGCTCCTCATTCGTACAAAGTTTTTTCTCGCTTAGCTAACCGAATTACCAATAAAGGTATTATTCAACCGGATCACAATAAAGGTAGACGAATTCGACGCCAAGTTAGAGACGAAAGGATGCCGGAGATTCTTGCATCCGCTCAATTGCATCCCTGCCATTTAAGACGTACAGAAAGAGATTCTGGAATTAGTCGCAGCACGATCTGGCAAATTTTTCATGAAAACAAGCTGCATCCGTACAGAATGTCTCTTCACCAAGCATTGACGATTGACGATTTTAAATACAGATTCGAATTTTGCAATTGGATTCGTCAACAATCGCGCAACTTTCATCAGAAAATTTTATTTTCTGATGAATGCACATTTTCAAGTGACGGCTCTGTAAATACATGGAACTGTCGATATTGGGCACAAGAAAATCCTCATTGGTTCCGAGAAATTGATCATCAACATGTTTGGAAAGTCAATGTTTGGTGCGGAATTATTGGGAAACATGTCGTTGGACCGCATATCTTTGAAGTGAACCTAAACGGTATTCGGTACGCCAATTTCATTGAAAATGATCTTCCGCCCTTGCTTGAAAATATTGATCTACAATTGCGCCTAAACATGTTTTTCCAGCAAGATGGATGTCCAGCGCATACATCTAGAGTTGCCCGTGAACGGTTGAACGAAATGTTTCCAGATAAATGGATAGGCAAATATGGCCCACATCATTGGCCACCACAATCACCGGACCTCACTGTTCTCGATTACTATTTGTGGGGAAGACTAAAAGATCTGGTATACCGCGAACGCCCTACGACAAGAGATGATATGATTCGTAGAATACGTCTCGCTATTCGTTCTCTACATGTTGATGAAATTCTTCATGCAACAAATAATTTCGAGAAAAGAGTACTTGCTTGCATTGAAGCAAACGGTGGACATTTCGAACACCAGGCCTAATAACATCAGCCACACATACACACACACACACGCGCGTACAGCAGAGAGGGTTTGGAGTCGATAAATACTACGGGAGTGACGAACCGTGGGATCCTTATCTCTGTTGACACACACACATTCACACACATAAAACACACACACACACACAAACACACACACACACAAACACATTCACACACACAAACACACACACAAACACACACAAAACAAAACACAAACACACACACAAACAAAACACACACACACACACACACACACACAAACACAAACACACACAAAACACATACAGCACAAACACAAACACGTGACGGGCAAACACAAACACAAACACACAAAACACACACACACCAGAGGTGTAAATCCGACCGTGCAACCTCCACGCGGTACACCTTGGGTAATGCTAATGCCGGCGGTACCGTAACTTTCAAGCTTCATAACTCGAAAAGTACTGATTAAAAAAACGTTTTATTATAGCGTTTTGGAAAGCTCTCAAGGTAAGCTACAAGAATATGCATTGAAAAATGGGGGTTTTCATTTAAGAAATTAAAGGTGACCTTCACGTGATCTTCAAACGACTATCCAAGGTCAAACCAATGACACCATCTTATGTCCCCCTCGAAGTCACAAAACTTTTGTCTGAAACATTTTTCTTTAAAATGTCGCGTTTACAAAAAATCGGGTGAGACGGGTGGTCTGGGACACCCTGTATATAATACAAAATAATTTATTATAAGTTATATTTTTATTTATTGTATTTATTATATTGTTATAATTTAACTTGATACATTCTTCTCTTCATCAATATTCCTATCTATCAACTTGGCACTTGAAAGCATTTTTAAACATATTTTATACATATGACTTTACTTTTAATTTTTGTAAAATTTTTGTACTTTTCTTTTGTATTTTTGTTTTTTCCTAAAAATAAATTTTGAAAAGTCTTACAACTTAGGTATTCAAACTCACATTTTATACTTAACAATAGTATGTATAAACAAAAAGGTACCTCCATGGCTCCAACCCAGTGAGAAATGATTCATCGATTGACGTCGAAACGATTGAATTAATGTTGATTTAACGGTTTCAATATTAATTCGACATTATTTCGTTGTCTTCTATCATTAATGTAATCCTACATGAAAAGAAAACAACTTTGAAATTATTGATGCTAATCTATCGTTTTACTGTAGAGAGTGACAAACTAAACTTTTTTAAATGTACAATTATCAATAATTTGAATTTGATTAGATTATCATAAACCTATCTTTTCTGGACGATAGCTAATATTTCATGTTTCAACATCCCTTTTTCCAAAAGAAAGGTACGATAATGAGCAAGCTAGATAGAGTCTTTTTGCTGTCATATTTTAAATTTCACCAAAAACATTAATAGACTCTGCTAAATAACGACTATTAATCCTTTAAATTTTATTACAATTAATAATAAGGTCTCTTTTCAATGGATGAACAGGCAGACAAAAAAGCTTAACACCACAAAAAGCAATAAAGTCAAACCACATTGGTTCACAATACCGTACATTCCGATAAATTTATGAATATTGAAATTAAAAATTTAGATGCCAAAATATCTTATTTTGGTCTGAAGAAACTCTTTAACGGAATAAACTCTTTAATGGAAGTTTCATCAAAACTACCAAAACCATAAAAGTATTTTTACAACAAATTAAAAAAAATGTATATAAAATAAACTACAAGGATTATGATGCATCGTATGTGGGTCAAACAATGAGATAATTCAAAACCAGGATCTCTGAATATCGGCACTATATTCGAAAGAATACATCTATCCTGTCACAGAACACAGAATTAATTACAGAATTAATCCTTTCTGTCACAGAACACAGAATTAATCACAATTACGAATTTGGTTGAGAAAATGTGGAATTTTTCGATAAGATAACGAAAGGTTTTTATCAAAAGCTTCGATTGATTTCGAAAATAGCACATATTCAACTTCAAAGAAATGTAGGTTAATTCACAATCACATCACATAAGACATAATAACATCTACACCATGCGTATGTTTCAATTTTAAAGAAATTATAAACCTTGTCCATTATATCCATTTTTTAATCCACGATAGAAATTTTCAATTGGATGTTCTCCGAAATCAGATTCATAATTTTATTTCGATCTCCTTTGCTTTAGTTCAATCCCCTCTTTTCCTTCTTTTTCTTATCTATATTTTTATCACACATTTGTCTTTGACCTCAGTTAATAGTTAATCCGAAGGAACCTTGAAAATGTATTTTAATGCAGTTTTAGTTTAGTTTAAGTGCAGTGTTATTATTTTAATTACAACAATTATTGTGTTTTTAAAATAAAGTCATACATTTCTGTTGTTCATAAAGCTTCAGTTGTCAACTCGTGTTTTTCTGGATACAATTTAGTTATTGAATTTAACTTCTTTTGACCGATTAATCCTAATTTTATTCATGAATGTTAATAAATGTGTTTTTCTATAGTAATTTTTCTTTTACATTCCACTTTCTTTGTACATTTATATTTTAATACTCACCTTATGTTTGTCTGAAAACGCTAGAGTATTTAATTATTATGTCGCTAAAGATAGTTCAAAGCAGAACCGAAACGTACGACTTATAATTATATTTTGCACTTTGTGAATAAAAATTATTTATTACGTTGAATTACGCACCGTCGTCTGCGTGGAACTCTCAAAGCCTCTTTTATTTGTTACTTATTAACATATAAAAGATGTTCATGTTCAGAGTTAAATATATAGGATTAACAAGAAAAGTCATATTATATAAAATAAGAATTATATAATTTTATTATAAAAAATGGTGATAATCTTCATATGATCTTCAACAATTAATTTTTTTTGAAAATTGATTTTATCATTATTTGTATTATATCCTCCAAATCAATTTTTGTCTAAAGTATTTTTTACAATCAAAAATAAAAAAGTTTATAGTCATCAATTAAAATGAGATACCTTGTACATTTTGAAACAATCCACACAAAGAAATACATACTTCAATACACAAATACACAGAAATCAATATACCACAATATACATATTCATTCAAATACACATGTAATACATGTGCAAATTACACATTATTTCACACCCAACATACGTAATAGTATATTTACACATGTATGTGTGTGAAGTTGTATGTATGCTTGTTGAGTGGATGTACGAAAAAAAAATTTCTTCGCAATGTACATAACTATATACATTGTATGAGTTTGTATGTATACATATAAAATGATTCATCCAATGCACGTGCAATCCATCTATTTTTGTTACATATTTTTATTATCATGTCTTTAATATGTGTCCATACATATTTATTATAAGAACATCTGTATTAATACATTTTTTTTTATTAAGAATGCTGTATTTGCCAATTTAATAAGAAACTTTCATTTGTTGACTAAAACTAGCAAATAATTTATTCAACAAAGGAATATAGTTAATTACATGACACGACCTTTTGTTTAGGTCTTTTTAAAGTGAGAAACGAATACAGTAAAGTAAAAACAATTATATAACCGTTGCTGTGTTTCTTAACAGGTAATGAGCATAAGATAAATCACATGAAACTAACAGAGTGACGTGACAATGACGTGATTGATCGATATACTTTTATATTAGATATTATGTTATATTATATTATATACTATTATATACTACTATTATATACTATTATATACTACGACCGATATATATATATATATATATATATATAATATATATATTTGTGTGTGTGTGTGTTTTGTGTGTGAATAACTTTTTGAAAAAATTTTAATCTCCTAATTTCACAATATAGGATATAGTGAACACACAAATATAAATAATCCGATTTTGACTATGACAATGTCGGATGTGCAGTCGTATCGTTCATTACTCTAAGCTTGGGTGAAAAATGAGGGTGAAAAATAAGACACCTATGTTGTAGCAGATCCTTGTCTCGGCTGAGGATTGTGGATATAATAGAAGAAAATTTCCCTAGAGGCGTATTATATAATTCGTTTCGGAGCGTATGCTACGAGAAAGTACAGAGCTGGGTCGCGGCACAGTGGTATGTGAGATTAGTTCCTATTGTAGCATCACAAGTGTCATAACCAGTTGTCGCAAACTGTTTTAGAAGTTCAGTCAAACTTCTACGATCCTACGACATTACGATCATTATAACAATCAATTAGCATCGAAGTAGAATGGAAAGCTTTAAAAATGACGAGTTCGTGAATTTAATTATATTTAACAATTTGTAACATGTAGTTGTACATGTATTTGTAACAACAATTATACGATGTTATATGATCAATGTATGTAGATTTATACTCGCACTTGCAACCGCGGAACATCCTTCCTCGCGAGTGTTGCGATTTGTTGATATTTTTTGTGATGGTCGGATTGCGATATGTGTTGTAATTGACCATCATAAATACATTACAATCTCTATTTGTACAGAATGGAGAGAAAAAATAAAGAAACTTTTTTATATAAAATGATCATGAACAATCGATAGAGCTTAATACTCAGGTAAAACATAAAGGTCATCTTATATGTCGCAAAGTTTGATCACATATTCGACATCCAATAGAGAGTCGTTTTCTAGAGAGTCTACCGTTTCCTAGAGACACTATCGTATCCCTTAATAAACTGAAACAAAAAAACAATGCGCAATTTATCTATTATTTTGTTTATTAAATAATAAAATTAAAGTAAAAAAAGAATTTTCTTTTTTTTTATTTAAATTAATTTTTTATTAGTTTTACAAATTCTTTTTCTGAATATACAACGTTGATCTCTCATCATCTATAGAATTCATAATAATGGATCTTATGAATTCTCTTGTATAGAATAACATAACAACATAATAATATAATTTTAATAATCACATTAATAATGTGCTAATTTTTCTCTCTTCTTTTTCTATTTATGTATTACGTATTTAAAGTGTACTTTTCCAAATCATCACTTAACATTTTGAATTTTATATTTTATTTCTGAATCTGGATCAGTTCAATTATTTCAATCTTTCATCCTTTCATCGAAATTAAACAAGAATGTTTAAAAATTTTCTATTTTTTATTTCTTTTCTCTTAACGGTTTTACACTTTCGTATTTCATTGTAAATTAATTTAATTATATTGATTTCTTTGTTCACTATTTAAACTCGACTTTAAAGATTCGAAAAATTAGCTTTAATACAAGTGACTACTTTTTCTAAATATTTTTTTCTGACGCTTGAGGCTGACACTCGTTCTACTAATCTAAAATTCAAGTCAAGCGTGGAAATGCACATACAACTGACATAGCTCTAAAAAATTGACTCGAGTAACTTAATACGCAATGTGGATCGTGGTGTTTTTTCAAAGCATCACGCACGATCTCGCCTGCTAAAGGTATGAGTCAGATTATGAAAATTTATTGAACGCGTCATTTATAAGCGAACAAAGATGAATGTTTAAACGCTAACGACATGTTTAAGGCAAATCAACTTGGAGTATTCGGACGGGAGCAGAATGATAGATAGGAGCCGCAGGTGATTTGCGATATTTATTTATCGTACACACGACTGTTAACACGCTCGATACAGAGCGCATAGTTCTTTGTCCTCGTCACGCTCGTCTAACTCCCGTACAGATGAATGAATCTTCAGGATCATAAACGTAAATCTTTCTGAGAAGTGATCCATAATACACCTTATGAATTCTTGTCTCACGCAGTGATCGCATACACGTCACGCGATTGTTGTAATATACATTGCGTGTCGCGACGTATACTTAAGAAAACAGTCCCAGGAGATCCGCTTGTCTATACCGCTTGTCTCAATTTCTAATTTCTAATCTGATTGAAATATTTTGCTGTGATAATGATACATGCTCGTTTATAACGAATGTGGGCAAATGTGGTTTTTATAGATAAAAACTTTTTTTATAGATAAAACTTGAATTGAATACACAAATTCAATCGACAAATTGATTGGAAAAATATTTCTTCCGTTCTTTCTTTCTTTTCTTAAATATTTGTTTTTCAATCTAGTCATGAGAATGACAGCAATCGCAAACGTGTCCTCATTCAATATCGAATGAGAATAATATGGCTATTAACCTGGCCGTGCTTAACATACTTATTTAATTCGCGGGTACGTTGTCACGTAATCTTAATAATAGCAATGTTCGGTAACATATTCCGCGGACACGTGCGCGCATGAGTAATAAGTTTATACACCGGGTATTACATGCATAAACTGCTCGAACAGGACATACGAGCCACTTCGACACCTGATTCATCTACGATGAAATAATAAAAACGATAAAATGATAAATAATAAAATCTCAGTTAATACCTAACTGTGCGATTCAGTATAAGAATACTTACATTCGATCCATTACTTGACGTGCAAACGTATGTCACGAGGCTGACAAATGACACCTCTCTAGTATGAGATGTCTACAAAATTATCTTTTTAAAAAAGATAAAAAAGTGGCGCTTCTCATTATATTAAATATTTATACAAAATTTGATATCAAAAGTTGATAAAAAAATTAACGCCAATTTATAGTTGCCAATTAAATCTAATGTTTTAACATTTTTATACTTTTACATATACTGAAAAAATTCTATATTTTGTTGATATAAAGAAAATTGTAGAAGATATTAGATAGGTAGCAGTAAAAAAATTTAATGCAAAAATATCTAGCGTTGTTAAAAATATAAGTATTTTATTTTCGACTATGTGATGTGTAAATTATAATATTATACTAATAACAAATTATTAGATGTTATTAGCAATACGCTTTATCGAATTATTTATATTCAATTTTTGAAAACAGAACATTTATTAACGAGTATAACGTGCATATAATTAAGTACTATTATAATAATGCATCCCCGATGAACAACGTGGGATTCGGTTATCAATCATTTCGGTTATCAATCAACCGACTTCATGATGGCGTTTTATATGTAACTACATTATACATTCATCTATGTTAGATTATTACATTATATTAATTATGTAAAAACGTTTATTTTGTGTCTATTGAAAAAGACTTTGTGAGCCGAAACGTCTATATTAAATTTTGTTTTATTTATATTTATTTTATTTGGGTAAATATGGAGAAAAGGTACAACAACCTCACCAATGACCTTGACCTTGATATATGTTGTCAAAGTCAATGTGCTGAGTGACCTTCTGAGTGAAAAAGATTTATTTGGCGGTCACTGTTAGTTAAAAAGTTATGAATGAAAAAAGTAGGTAATTATGCAGAATCACTCCTTTTCCAAATTTTGAATTTTTCAATGGTTTTTCTTTACAAACATTTGGTATGTTACTAACATTAAATATTAAATTGAGAGAGCCTGAAAAATGTAATACTTTTACCTCCTTAAACCTAAATTGAGTAATTACGAGGAAACGTAAATATGAGCAATACTGCCTGTGCATCACCGTTGCCGTCTCTCGCCATCGTTGGGCTGCCTCACGTGGAAAGTTGTAAACCCATGTAAAACCTAGCTTACTTGTCTCATTTCCATTGATTCTACATCACCTATTCAGTATACTTTTTTTATTCATAACTTTTTAAATAACGGTGACTGCCAAATAAATCTTTTTGAAGGTCACTTAGCACATTGACCTTGACAACATATGTCAAGGTCAAGGTGATTGGTGAGGTTGTACCTTTTCTCCTATTTACCACAATTACTTTATTAATAATTTCAGGTACTCGTAACTTGCGTTTAAATACAGGGTGCCGTCATCATTCCACGCTTAGGGCATATATATGCTCTATCTAAGGTTCTACTTCGCGATTGTGCGTGAACTTTGTGCGAGACACTATCGTGTTTTTTTATACTATTATATATTGTCATAACTTGTTGATTGTATTCCATAGCTTCGCAGCTGTGGATTGAGCTGTCACAATATTATGTGTCGTCAATCAACGATCATTATTTGGATGAAACATTTATGATTCCAACAAAACTCTCAGAAACTCTTCCAAACAGATGATTCTATAACTTTTTGTGTATTTATTATTAAATTTATCTATTTATCTATTTATCTATTTATCTATTTATTATTAAATTTATTATTTTATACGAAAAGAACGGTTTTGCTGAAGTGTATAAAAATTAAATCAGATTTGGAAATAATTATGTTGAACCGTCAAAATAATGTAAGATGTTTGATATGCAAACATAATGATAATATTTGCAAAAAGAACTTGATGTTCTAGCAACCGGCTTCAATATATCCAACATAATTATTTAGATCCGACCAATTATTTTCAGATCTGGTCTAATTTTTAGATACTTTTAGCAAAACCGTATTCAATTAATAGAATATTTGTAACTTCGAAGAATTTGATGAAAACTCACAGACGGATATCGATTGTGTGCTGCATTTTATTTTTGGTTATCATCAAATTGCAAGCGTTATAAAAATAAATGTTACGGAATAGAACGAATGTAACGTAGTTGTAATTTATTGTCTGTAATTTATTTTATGTTAGAAATTGCGCCGCGTAACGGAAGGCGCGTCTTTTCACATGTTTGTTTTACAATTATGGCAACAACGATGGGTGTCATCGTCTTTCGATGTGCAGTGGTAATTATTTGCGACCTCGCAAAATTATCATTGCAGATAAAGTGCTTGCGGTAATTTTCATCGGTTATCGAACGTACATTGGTGGGAAACGTTGTCCTTTCTTTCGTAAAATAACATTTGCGATGCCACATACGACCTTACTCCACTTTTTATCGTGCGATCGTACTCAGCTCTTAAGTATACAAGCTTCCCAGCGACACGTGAGTCATGGACTCGGTGTTAAAGTGACACGTGATGATCTACAAATACCACAAAAAGTTGCGATACGTTTGAATCAGTATTGGTTATTTAAATAAAATTAACGGAGCTCTCTCAAAATACACAAATTAACATCGATTCAATCAAAGCTTCAATGTAGACCATCTGTAAATCGTTTACAGAACGTTTACGATTCTGTTGCTTTGGATATTAAATACTTAAATTTGTTCAATTAAAATTAAATTGTAAATAAAATTGTAAATTAAAATTAAAACATATAAGTATAAATATAACTTTACTTGATCACATTTTTCTCATAAACTTATTAAAAAGTTAAACTTTGTAAAAAAAATCATGCCCTAATTGTAGTTTGTGACACTTTGTCAAATTCTTAACTTACAGCAGATGAAGTAACATAAATAAAACTGAGAAGTCCATGCTCTGGATTATTAAATCGCTATAATATAAATCAACGTAGCAGCAATTAAATCGACCAGTGATGCGTGATGCGCACGATTACATCGAATTAATCACTACGGAAAACTTCATGTGATAATTTTCCGGTATTGCGGAAGCGTATCCTGTACTGTATTTTGTAACTCTAACGAATAGTCTCGTTATCGTTATATTATTGCTGTTATGCAGGTATAATATATATGATAAAAAAAGCTGCGCTACGACAGTATATAACGATAACGACACTGTTGTTAAAGAGGTACAGAATAATCTACTGTCCGCTTCGGTTTTCTTCCATCTTCAGCATCGCTGTCTCACTTCCACTCTGTCTTCTCTCTCGTTCTCTTTATCCGTCCCTCTTCCTCTTATTGTTCACCGCAATCATCGTCATGCTTCCTGTCCGTCTTCGAACGATATAGGAAAAAAATAAAGTCGATCGTTACTCGAAGATCACTAAGTGCCATATATTTTTCTAGGTTAAATGCGAATTTTCTTCTTGCGCGGGAAGAAAGGAAGCTGGAGTGTGCTAGCATGATATAAATAATGAGTCACGTGGTTTCATTTACTTCTCAGATGTACTGAATATACCGGATACCAGCGATCGCGTCATTTTGAAGTGACAAAAGCGCGGAGTCTTATCCGCGACTGGTTCATTTGTCGATCGTCGTTCACCAGTGCATTGTTTTTGACTCGATCCCATCTCTGTCTCGGTATAGAGAGGGAGAGTGGTTTTACCGAGACATGGTTTCTCATACTTGGACTGAATTATTGTGTTGTTTATATAAGATCGATTAGGACAATTCAGTTTCGATCACGCGTTTGCTGGATTTTCGGAAATCAGTTACATATAATGCAAGTCGATGGAGAAATTACATGCATTCGTCCTCTATGACAAGTACGCGGAGCAACAGTGGCACAGTCACGCATTTGTTGATTGATAATGCGAACTATGCTAAAACGAAGAGAAGTCGCATGTCAGGTAAAAACAATAAGTTTCCGGATAATCAAATTGAATATACAAATTTTTCGAAATGTAGACAAATTTCGTCAGTCAGCAAAATGTCAGCAAAAAATAGAATAATATTATAAAATGCATAAAAAACAGAGAGAAATTTACTATTATATTTGCGTTTATTATTATATAAGCATTTAAATAAAAGGTTTGATTCTGCTTGGTTTCTGATCAATCTGTTGTCAGATTCTGCCAATAGAATATAAATACATAGATACAAATGATACTAATCTTCTAAAATATCTAATTGAAATCTGCTAATTAATCTAGTAGTTTACTGCTAACATTTTGCTTATTAGGAATTAATAACTGGAGCAATTAAATTTGACAAAATTGCTTACACAAATTAATTTTATTTTTTGTATAGTCATTTTATCTTTATTTATTTAGAAAATAAGAAAAGCTGAGTACTGTCCTCAATTAGAATTGCATCACAAACTAGAAATACAGTTAATGCAGGATTATAAACACAAAAGATTTTAACCTTGAAATCAATATCCTCTTTTTATGGTTTTATATTATATATTATATTGTTTATATGTTCTTGTTTGCAGATTCTAAAAAGAATATAGAAAGATTCAAAATTATAAAAAATCAACCTATATCAGTTTCTTAATATATATTATAAATTTAATTTAATGATAAAAAAATTATATGCTGACTTTCTGCATTTTTCCATTTTGGTAAACTTAGTGACTGTATTTTCTCTCTCTCTGTTTTTCTCAAATATTTTTCTCAAAATGGCAATATGATTCATTCGATTCTGATTCGCAAGTCCGAGAATGTCTTTTGATATTCAATTTTTTCATCATCCATCTAGCAAAATCCCATCGCGATCACGGAGGATTTATACATAATTCACTAAAAGCGAGATACGCTATTTGTAAATATCAGGTGCGGTATCTTCAACGGTTTCCTGAATTCAACAGCGTTTACATCGCGGATGATCGCGTCAAGGTTTCCGCGATACGGCGCCAACTTAACCATCGACGCGGTATTTTTTCGCACATTCGCCATTGTGAGGGCATGCAACTACGCCATGCCGTGCCACGTGTGGCGATTCAATTCGCACATTTTTGCATTGTCGCTCCTTCGGTATTGCCAGATCATCCTCGTCATTGCTCTCAAGATGCGATTGATTGACCATACCTAAGCAACGAAAACGAGATCGAATTATTAATTAATTATTAGCCGATTTGCATACGCATGGCAAAATATCGCTCGTAAATGCCGGCTTTACGGCGCTTCTCTAATTACACGTGTGAAGATCCTTCACAACTCAGCTGCTTTGTTATATAGAGACTGCAGTTGAAGAAAAGAGAGAGAGAGTTCTTTTCTTATAAGTTACCGAAATAAAATAAGCAGAATTAATTCTAATCAATATTTTTATTTGTTGTTTATTTGCTAAAAAGTTGCCAAAAAATTTGTTCTTTCTTCTGTTTCTTTAAAAAACGATGTTTTGCTAAAGGAAGATTAAGTAGCGGGATAATGCACATGCACATACACACGCACTCACGTACGCACGCACGCACGCACGTGCGTATGTATATAAAAGAACGACATTGTAATAACAATAATGTTGAAATTGTTGCTAATTTGTTGCTCTTAAAACATTCGAATTTGTTGCTTATGAAATAAATATAATAGCGGAAAACTTTTTAGCATGTAAACTTATAAGAATAAACTACACGAAACAAATTTGTTGTTCGATTAAATTTGGTACTGAGATACTTCAACTGTTGTTGCAAATAACAAATTTGGAACTTGGATATTTCAAGAGCAACAAATTCAGACAACGTCTCAGTACTAAATTTAAGTGAGCAACAAATTGTTTTACTTGTAGTTATATGTGATGTTACAGCATATAGTAATGGTGGATAATAGTAACAATGTTATATTTCCTAAATGTTTTTATATTTATCTTGAAGCAAAAAATAGCAACAAATTTTGGTTTATTGTTTTTCCAATAGGGGCATTCTTTATTTATCAATATGGGTGGGACTAGAAAAGTTGTATTAAACTTTAAAAATTATCAAGAACAAACAAAGGTAAAAGAGTGAAGTGTGTTAAAAAGTTAGTTACCATTTTTGTCTTAAAATGATTTTACAATTATGTGCTTTTAAAATATCCTGGTCTTGGATTTGGTCGTTATTTAAATTAACAAACTTAACAGTTAAGTAATAGTGTGGCGGTGCTAGCGTCACGAAAATGAGTATTAAATTATGTTAAATACAGCATTAAATTCAAAATCAGGATAAGAGTACATAATTCTAGAATTATTTCAAAATAAAAAACGGCACAGTAAGTAATTTTTTTAACACACTTCACTTTTGTACTTTTGTTTGTTTTTGATAATTTTTAAAGTTGTTTGTGAGCAATAAATTCCAAAATAATCTATATTACGAGTATTTGATAAGGAGAAACAGTTTAGTTAAAACTTATATGGTTCAGTTTAAACTTATATGGATATTTCTATTTTTGACCGTTTTCCTCTTATGCAGATTATAATACTATGCAGATATGAACAGTATCGTCATAACTAATCAATATTTTTGACATCTGTTTGCAGTATTTTAGAGTACAAAATTCTGGTATTTTTGTTTATGATATCCTATACGGTGTTTTTCAAGAATGGAGGAACTAGCGTGAAAGCAGCACTCCCTTTTGATATTAATTTTCCCTGTGAATGGATAGAAACATAAAATTCTAGAGTAGAGCACCAAATTAGTACAAAATTAGCTTAATTAATAAATGCTATAAATCCAACATTTTTTAAAATAGTAGAGATTTTAGATTTACAGCAGAGAACTATTCAATATTTTTGATATTTCTTTATAGTAGCTCTTTTAGAGCATAAAATTAATACAAAATTCTTGTATATTGGTTTTTTACAGTATTTACAGTATTTTATACGCGTGTTTTTCAGAAGTGGGAGTACTATTGTAACGTCAAAACAGCACCTCCAATTTTGATATTAATTTCCTATGAATGGATACGAGCATAAAATTCGGGACTACAACAACAAATTAACATTTAATTATACCCTAACTCGAACTTTTTTTGATGAGGAGATGCTAAGTTTACAGATGTTATTTCCACAGCGCTTCTTCCAATGCCGCGTAACAACCGTAAACGTTGGGGCGACTCTTCTCATCGAATCACGTGAATATGCGCTGATTCGTAGATCTTCATTAGTTAATAACTCATTATTAGTTAATAACTCATTTTATTGTCACAGTCGCAAAATAAAACAGAACTTTTCTATTCGCTTTAATTTAACTCGCTCTACCTACTTTCTGTGGGTATTACACCTATTATCAGATACCCTATATAACTATACGATCGTTCTCTTTCGCTTCTTACCTCAATAAATCAGTTATTTTTTCAATTCTTTGATTATTTTCATTGTCGGAATTATTAGAGTTTAACGAAAAAGACAAAAAGTCATATTAGGACATGCGTATATATGTAAAGAAAGTCCAAAGAATGAGTTTGAAAGTTAGAGGGTATTAACACTCTCTGTGTTAACGAGTTGTAAAATGTTTAATAAACATAGATCATAACGTTGGCTTGTACATCAGTAAGTGAGCGCTTTCAAAGATGGCAATTTGGTTTTATATTCGAGTTGAAATAGTATGCGGGCGAACTCGAGCAAAGGGGAGAGTCTTTTTCGTATCTTCTCTTCCATTGAATCAATTGGCAAACCCCGATGATCGCGCCTGATAATCGCGATAAACGGTATTACCGTGAATAATAATTAATTTTTTTTCATTGATTATTCATGATTTATTATATTTTGTATTCAGACACTTCGAGTTTATCGTAATAATTGGTGATCACGTTATGTTTTTCGATATCTAGCATCAACCAATGGCAAGGACGAACTTGAAAAAATGCTCTCATAGATTTGCTCACTAATGATAATCGTCGCCACAGAATCTCCATACTGATATTAACTAAATAAAAATAGTTCTAATGAAAGAAAAAGGAGCAGTTTAAAGAAGCAGAGGAAAATAATGGGAAAATTGATATCTGTGAGATACATTGCGACCATTATTAGATAAAAATATCATAACTGACGAAAGATTAATAATATAAAATCATCATGTTTCTCGAATAAATCGAAATATTTTAACCTCTTAAATAGTAATGTAATGTTCTATTTTTACAGTTTTTTGTATATTAACCATTTTATTATTGAAAATTCCTACAGATACAAATCAAAGATTAATATGCATGATAATAAACCTTTTCTATTCTAAAATTCTAAAAGAGTCTAGAATTTTGAACCCTCTTTGTCTATTATACCGCCGATACATCTCGCTGAAATGCGGGCATGAGTCTCGAGTGAAAACATTAATTTTAATTGGATTAAAAGGCTGAGCGGGTACCCGTTAGTTATCGTTATTCGCACAGTCGTCAGTTTGCTTGTCACAGACACAGTTTAACTCTGTGTCGCTGCAGTTGCGCTAAATTCCATTAAATTCTATAAGTTATATATCTCTCTTTTTGCAGCCATGTCCGTTGCAAACCAAATTTTTATCTAATATATTAATATTTTGCAGAATGAGATAGAATAGTCTGTGTGTGCACACGGTTACATAATTACATTTCTTTGTAATTCCATACTATTGCATATTTTCCTTATTCGGTAAAAACAAGTTTCTTTTAAGTTATTCTGCTACAAGTGTCTCCAACACAAACTTCGGCGAATTTTATAGAAAAGATATGAGATCGATATGTAAGGCCACGGTTGTACAATGTTTCAATTATTTTTCTTGAATTTCATATAACTATGCTCGAATTACAATACATGTTGTTCACTTTCTTTTGGTAGAAATAATTTTTTAAATTATTTCGCTTTGTTTCAAAAACCTCGATATTCAACACTCATGATGGGCCTATGTACGAGGGTAATTAAAAAATTATCCGCACTTTCGCTGTAACTTTCTTTAAGTTGGCCGCCGCTGCCTTTAGCTTTTAGCAAGACTGTGATTAACTAAACATTCATGGTATTTGCAAGTATTATATTATAAAGCCGGGACTTCGGTCATATTATAAAATTGTATCATAAAATTAATAAATCGTATCATATTTTGTATATACAGGGCGTAATTACCGTGCCACATCTCAGGCAAAGAGAGTAAGTTAAACCGAATAGAAAAGTCCTTTATTGTTTTGTTTCTCAATAAATAATGAATTATTAATTAATAAAGATTTGCGAATCAGCATGCAATTCGACGAAAACAGCCGGCCTAGCTTTTATGGTTTATGGTTGCTAGGTATATGGTCACGGCGGAGCATTGGGAAGAATACTTTGTAAACAACAACGCACGAACGTAATACTAGACAGAGCTCCTCCCAATATTTTGCCGCACACCTAGCAACTATAAACCGATTCTTTTCTTGAGCCGTCGAATACGCACAGTATGCTCTAATTCACAGATCTTTATTAATTAATAAATCATAAACTCATTATTCATTGAGGAACTTAAAATAGTAAATTGTTTTATTTAATTTAATCCATTTTACCTATGAAAAGTGGTACGGTAATTTTGGTTGGATAATTTGGTTGTTCATAATTTTTTTTAAGTTTTTTTAGCATCTACATGTTAATTCTTATAGTAATTTTTAAAAATAATTTTTAAATGAATATTTAAAAAGGGTTCTAAAAACTTATACCGGTAAAATGCTATTCAAGTGCTCCGGAAACTGCCGAAGATACCCGAAAATCGTTACGCTGTGAGTGCCGAACCCCGCTATTTAACACAGGTGCAACGTTATTGTTCCATACTTTCACCAAATACAATGTTTTTACAGTTATTAGTTTTTTGTATTTAAGAATATGGAAAAGCTATATTGATTGTTAAAACGTGGATTTTCCCATGTTTCTCGCATACAGGTCACACACTGAATAATTTTTTCCAGGAATTTCAAGTTATCCTTTTAAGGTTTATTGTTATTGTTATATCCATTAATTCGAATAAAATATTTCTTCTTCTATCATTCACGGAGTCTTTCTGCATTAAGATAAAATTACTTGTCAAGCGCCCAGTATTCAACGTATACTTTGCATTTGTGTTGCTGGTTACTTGAACAAGAAACTATGGCGATTTTGTGGGAAAGTTACTTGCGTGTTTTATCTCAGTTTAGAAATACTACAAAAAGTGTTCCTAATTTTTTGTACCGAATGACGAAAAGATTAAGAAACTATGGTTTAGGTTAGCATGTCAGGTTTCAGTAAATTAAAACGAACATTGGCTTTTACGAAATTAAGTTTATTTTCCATTTTAATATCAATTTCTAGTAATATAATTGCATTAAATTCGCTCACAAACTCACAACCCACTGAATTAAAGCACATTTACCGGAGTGTGGAATGCTACTCGCATTCTGACATCACAACCAAGTAAAGCGTTTTAGCGTTTCAGCGCCGGACCATTGACATTTGAAATTGTTGCGATATACAAAGTTTAGTTTACAGAGTAATAATAAGTTAAATAAATTTTTTCTCTAATAATTAAATATTATATCATTATTCATAAAAATGATAAAAAATAATTTTTTTGATGATACAACCCAATTACCAGACACCCTATACACACACAAACACAATATTTAAACAATATTTTGCATTAGAAATTAGTTATAATATTAGCGGATATGCTATTATACTTTAACATTTTGTAAACGACATATTTGAGTTGCATTTAATAAGAAAGAATTCTTATTATAATATACATCATAGATAAATATTTAATAATGGAAACATGTAATATTTAGCGAACATTTCGTACCTAAAAAAATTTTATTTTTCTATATCTCAGTAATATAACTTTGTTATTTTGAAATTGTGAGGTTCAAGTATTTTTAGTCAAATCATCGTTGTTGCATATTTACATATTTTTTACGGTAATAATTAAAAAAATGATATATCATGATACAACGAAACTTTAATTTGTTAATAAGCTGCTACCGTCGTAACAATTTTTTTGTCCTTAATCAATTCAAAACTGAACACATTACGATTCTTTCTTGTATGCGGCAAGACATTTAACGTAGTTTATACGCGCAATCAATAATGTTTATGAGTACCCGTGATAACCGTTTCAATGAGCCACTCCTCAGCTATAAACATATGCCGTACATTGAAATTCTCATGGCAGAGCGATGCTTAATAATACACATGATACCCCGCTTTCCCATAAATTACTGTCGTATTAATACCGTGAAATGTGTCGCGTAATTATACGCAACACACGATCTGTGAAATATGAATCTTATTATGCAGTTTGGGAAACGCATACTAAATCGCGATAGTAATGCACATACTGTAGGAATACAATGACTCACGTTCGTTCGCATATTTCTAGAATGATGCTTGGCGTTCCATCTCTCTCCCTCAAATTCAGCCAAAAATTCACGATATAAATATTCTTCCTGTCGTTCTCTATTACCGTTCACAATCTCTTACGAGCGATGTTCGTTCAATGATTCGCTCGACACAAAAAGTTTTCTTTCACGAGAAGAGAATTCGCACCTTGGAGAAGGACTATCGTTATTCATTTTTCCGATTATGCATTAACATTTAGTATACTCGTACTTTATATTTTCGCACCACGAGTTTGCAACGCGACCTTGTGATGTCGATTCTTCAAACGGGCTCATTCACGGCCGTCCTAAATATATAATTAGTATCTTCTTGTATTTCGCGTTGTACCAGAGACCAGCCGATCGTGAACGTTAACGCAATTATTCATTTGACGACTCTCGGTCGTTCGACGATTAACACCTTTTGATTCTCCGGATCATCAGGAATACGCATATCCACGTCCCTCGTGACGATAGAATCATCCTAACCGGAAGTCTACCAGCGAGAAACAAAGTATAAAAGAATGTGCTTGTTCTCACAATGTGCGGCATTGATACTGACATTATCGATATTATGCCAAGAAAAAGGAAAGATTGTGTTTCGATCGGCTTGAAAATTCATTCGCGCTATTGTCTTATGTCCGAAACAATAATTTTAATAACAATAATTTTAACAAAACATGACTTTACGGTAAGTATTCTGAAATAAATAATTTTCAGGAAGGAAGCTATTGTACAAAAAGCATATCAATTCGGTCACTAAATATCGCTGAGAAGACTTTGAATGATTGGTTGATATCGTGACCAATCAATATTGCATTCTTTGACATGGGATTCGAATTTCGGGGCGAATAAACAAACTCTAATCTCGTCTCTCAATTCTCTACAGCCTAGCAGCTTTTAAATATCGATAAGACCCCTCTTTATGGAGCATAAGCATTTCTAACACTTTTGAAGTGGTCCTTCTCGCTCAGTCGACGTTTATAAACAATCGTCGGTACAGCCAATGAAACACAAACACATTTGCATTTACATTAACCGATTCCTCTAAAAGGATTTGAGTTATTTATAGTGAAAGTGGGAGACCGATCGATTTGTCAGTCAAACAGGACTTCTCGCACCGAAAGGGTTGTTCTCTGAGTTTCTCGTCGATCTCCTTTTCTACTCATCAATGATAAATAAACAGTATTCCCCAGCGAGTGTGTTACGAATATATCTCATTTTCCCGATATTATGAAAGTGCGGAGAATTTGCTATATAAAGCGAATCATTATTATTAATTCCGAGAAAGTAATAATAGTTTGTAATAATGTAATTCGCTTGACAAATGAAAAATTGAGAGCATCATCGAAATGAATTACATTCAACAGTAGTGAGTAATCAATGTTATTTTGTTCCTTTTAGAAAACAGGCAAATCTGTTATACATTATATATATATATATATATTTATTCTTTTTTCTTACAAAACTTTGTTTCTATATAAAAAAAATTATTTATATTATATATTTTAATTTAAAAATATGTATATCTCTATCGATCGATGAGATTTACAAAATTAAGGTTTGCAAATTTAATTCAGATAATACTACGGAGATGTATTCGTCAGTTTAGAGTTCAGACTTACGACTAGTCATGTATACGTTGCTATCAAACATTTCTCACTGTTTTGTCAATAGAACGGCGTCTCAGTCGTGTTAATAGTGATTGTCGCATATAGTATCGATGTCATTAGTACACCTTCTATGTTGCGGGACGACTTTAGTATATTGTTTAAAAACAATATACTAAAGTCGATGTTTGTGTCTTCAATTTGATAATTTTATTCGTGTCTAACTAGTTTTTCACTGGTACAACGTATGATATGAATGCGCCGATGTACAAGGTATATCAGAAAAAATAATCGTTATTTTGAATACAAATACAAAAGGTATTTAAATTTAAAACACAGTCATCATAATTTTTTGATTATTTTTATCCTTCTTATTATTTATGAATAGATTATATTTATTAGCTTATAAAGATAAGTCCTATCGCTTATATTTTTAACTCGAGCAGTCAGTTTTGTTACTTGTATGTATTTATATATTCACGCAATATATATTTCTTAATCATGAGTCATGAGGATTTTTATTTCGTTGCATGCGGTATTTCTATGTAATATCTGTAACAAATAAACATCGCTTTTACCTGTAAAACCGATAAGTTTATTTGTTGTAGAGATTGTACAGAAATATCTCGACATACGACAATTTGATTTTGTAAACAATCGAAAATTTTCTTTGCAAAAATCATACTAATTAACATCTTATAATTTTTTTATTCAATTACTCACACACGCGCGCGCGCGCGCGCGCGCACACACACACACACACACACACACACACACACACACACATTACAAGCATAATATGTATATAAAATTCAGAAACTACCATATGCTGCGCTATCTGTTTCAATTACTACAAAATCAATAACTAATTGAAGTAAAGTCCTATCTTCCGCAAACACTGTCAAACCCAATGTATGAATTAGATACTGTACGTTTCGTGACATTGGCACAACAGTTGATGCAAAATAAATGATAATTGATAAACCGCACAAAAATCGAACTCAAGTCGCCGTGAGATAATGTTTCTATGAATCATGGACAGAAAATCAGATCAGAAAAAAAACTTTCCCCCAGAAAATTTAAAATAATTCGTTGTTCGCAGTATTGATAGAGGATACGTTTCTGAAAAAAGCGGTAATATGTGTTGTATATTAACAATAATATAATAACATTCGCGTTATTATACTCGCGACAATTCTCCATCTATCTTCTCACAAAGATATTTTAATAATTAAACTTTTTTCCTTTAGTCGGTAATTAATCTTGTGTGAATGTCTTGATGTCCAAATTTTATTTATTATACGATTAAAATTTTATTTATTATACGATAATACACTCACAATTCTTTTGTCTTCAGACAGAGAAGTGGCACAAAAAGTCTCAAAGACTGCAGAGCAGAGTTTACTCCAGAATTCTGAACCCATCGTTGATTACGAGTAAACATCATAAGAATCTAGCAGATATGTCTCGAATCCCTCTTGTAACATCTGAGGACGGTTTGCAAGTCGCAGATCGTCAAAATATTGTTATGCTTGAGGTACGCTCTAAAAATAAATGTAAATCTTTCATCATATATGAAATACAGAGTTATAAACATAATCTTTAATTTCTAATTCAGTTTCAATATAAGAGTATTTTATTTATAAAAACAATCAATTAATTGAACATTTAAGTGATTGAAAATAAAGTAATAAATAATAATATAAGCGTATAAAAGTATATTTTTAAAAATTTTGTATTTATATATATGTAATAAGCCTCTTTATTTTTTAATACATACTACATATATTTTGTCTTCTTTTTCGTTCGTGTTTTAATTATCTTTTCGCATTAATTTATCTTTTCATGTTACAATATATTATCTTCTTTTAATTAAGAGATCATAAAAACATAAGAATATTTTTATACAAAAAAAGCTGAGTGTATAATAGAACTTCAGTACTTGCTAAGATGAAAAATTAATTTCGAATTATTGTAATAAATTATGTAACACAGGCTGGATTACCTGGCGATACGTGGACATATTGCGTCGAGAGAGAACGACTGGCCAAAAAATCGGAATGGTTTCGAGCGATGCTTATAGGTCCACTCGCACCACTCGCATCGGATTCGCCACCGTTGTTGCGACTGCAGCACGTTGATAAACGGGCGTTCGATCATTTTCTCAGGTAATCGTTATCCCCACGAAAGTACAGTTCTCTTCTCATCCCGAGAAAATAATTTTTCGAATTTCACTAAAAAAGTGCAAATTCTACAAATACAATACAATAAGAAACAGAATTCGAATTATCAAGGATGATTTCTCTATGATTTTGTTTCTAATAATTTAATCTCGATTACGTAGATATCTTCACGACGAGCCCGTCAATTTTATATCGGTCTCAACAGCCAGAGCCACGCTTGATGCGGCTCATCAATATCTTTCTCCTGGTCTCGCGCGACTCGCTGTGTCATATCTCGAGAAGCACCTCACACCGTCGACTGTGCTCGAGATTTACCAAGGTCTCGGGCTTTACGCCAACAATTTTCGGGAGGGAGATCCTGGCTTTGACAGATCACCGAATTCGCCGTCGACACCACCACTACCACCTGGGGATGACGCTGGTATAATAGGTGCGCCCTTTACCTTTTTAGGAACAATTTCGAAGCTATAAATGAATAAAGATGGAATAAAAATGATCGGTACTAAAGGTACATTTTTCGAGCAGAGAAATTAGATATATTTTCCCACATTGAGGTCGAAAGAAGATTTGCCATATGGCACCGGAGATTACATTAAGTTTAGAATAATGAAAAGAGAAAATTTACGCGAATGTAGTACAATTTCTTGCGTAAGCAGACAGACTTTTAGCGCGATAATTTCGAATTCTCTTGATTTCGACCAACGTGATATCGATCAATGCAACAACATTGTTGAAAACAAATTTTAATTTTCATCGACTCGTCTGGCAAATTATCTGCGTGCCGCCGATTATGGACATTGAAATGCAGTAGGTAAAATGCCAACTTTAAAATTGATATCGATTTTAATTTGTTTGGCCCTAAATTAGGTAAAGAATTTATTGCGAAAAATATGTCAGTCAGGACTCGAATCTGGAACTTCCTCATTCCATGCGAGCGACATTTCAATGTCCGACAAATCTAGCAGATAATTTGCCAGACGGATCGATGAAAGTTGAAATTTGTTGATTGATATTCACTGGCGATAGAAAGATTTGAAAATATTGAAAAATAACATTGTTTAGATATATTCGTTTACATTACAGCTATTGTATGCACCGACCTTCTGCTTAAGTGTCTGTCTGTGATCGACTCAGATCCAGCAAAGGTACTGCATGAGGAATATTTCGAGGAGCTTAGTGCCCAGGAGGTCGCTCAATTAGCGCGCCGTAACACCCTGAATATCACCAGCGAGTGCATCCTCTTTTCCGCGTTGGACAGGTGGGCTGCGGCCGAGTGTAGAAGACAGGGTATTGAACCCCTGCCAGTCAACAAGAGAGCTGTCCTCACGGACGATATCTGCTTCAGCGTACGGTACCTTCTTATGGACGATCGAGAATTCATCAGCGGCCCTATGGCAAGCGGTATCCTGACTAACGAGGAGTGCGTCCACATCGTCTCTAAAATACTTAAGCATCCCGAAAACTCAAAAAATGATAGCGTAAGCATGCGTCTCTTAACTAAGATTTTTTCACCATTCTATCATTCGAAAGATATTTGATGTGTAAAAATCAATTAATTACATAAATCAAAATCGTCAAGTAAATTTTACTCTCATTACTCTCATTCGATTTATTTGGTACATCTGTTATTTTATTTGTTTCGTATGTCTAATTAATTTCGTTTAACAGCAGTAATGATTAGAGAAAGTAAAATTTATGGTTTTTTCTTCAAAAATTAACAGCTTCAGAAGGCAACCATTCATCCATCCAGACTGTCCAATGCACCCAGGATCGCGTATAAACGAGACGATGAGGACTGCAACATGTTAAGACCGGGTAAAAAAGAGCGACAAGATAACCGAAAAAATAGAAGGAGAGAGTGTACTAGTCAAGGACAGAAGACTTGTGCTAGAATAGGAAATTGTCTCGTACAAATCTTAGCTTGCGTGTTTGATTAAACACTGCAATAATTAACAGAACTTCCACATTTTCCCACCGAAAAAGATATAGTCTTTCTACGTTACTTAATTTTTTCAGTTACAAATATTGCTCGACAAATTGAGATTAGACATTAAAAATGATATCGAAGTCTAAAGGATATTTAATGGCCATTTAAAAAATAATGACATACACATGCATATATCTACAATCAATTCGCAATATCTACATGAAATCCGCAGAAGATATTCAATCAATATAATCGCATAATTTAAGGGAAGCTTATAAATTGTAGATATTCTTCCTTCCTATTTTTTATGATGACTTTTTTATAGATATGAAAACACAAGTTATTTCTACTATTGTGTCGGGATACTGTTAAACATATTACGTGATCACGTCAGTTAGAAATGTTAAAATCGATATATATGTACAGGGTATCCCATTTTTAATGACGATTTCAAATATCATTTGAACAATACATTTTAAAGAAAAATGTTTCAGATAAAAGTTGTAGGATTTGGAGGGGAACAATAATGGTAAAATTAATTTATGAAAAAATCAATTTTTCAAGATTATAGTCATTTTTTAAAATAGAATTATATGATTTTTACATAATATGATTTCCCTCATTAATCTGCATATAAAAAAATTAAGGTTGTCGAAAAATCAATAGTTCAGATATTTATACTTTATTTTGGCACATTTTGACATAAAGTATAAAATATTGTATAAACTATTCATTTTTTGACAAGTGTCTCTTAATGTTTTGATGCAGAAAATAATGAGATGAATCAATTTGTGTAAAAAAATATATAGTTGCTGTTAAAAAAAATTGTGTAATTTGCAATTTGCAACATTTTTTTTAAAGCAACTGTGTGTTTTCCTATACAAGTTGATTTATCTTATTATTCTCTACATAAAAACATTAGGAATACTTGCTAAAATATTAATAGTTTATGAAATATTTTATACTTTATGTCAAAATGTGCTAGAATAAAATATCTCCTGAACTATTGATTTTTCGCCAACTTTACCTCGACTTTTATATGCAGATTAACTAGGAAAATCATATTGTGTAAAAAAATTATAAATTTCATTTTAAGAAATGACAGTAGTTTTCATATGATCTTGAAAGATTTTTTCGAAAATTAACCATTATTTATATTCCTCAAAACTCTTTAGCTTTTATCTGAAATATTTTTCTTTAAAATGTATTATTCAAGTGATATTTGAGGTCGTTATTTGAAAAATGGGAAATGTATATGTATGTATATATGTATAAATTTTAAGATCGATGATATGAATATGCGTATGTATGCAAATCGATTTTAAAATTTATTTTTAACATATTTTTGAAAATAATGGAGACTGAGATATATTGAAAGGACCGTTTTTAATGTTTTTTTAAAGGCGAATTTAGATCTCCGGCGGGCTTTTATTGGTAAGACCTCCATTTCAGAGAAACGGAGATATTGCGTGTTTGTTAAAATTTGTTCACGTGAAAATTTAGAACCATGTTGTGCGCCACTTTCATTAATATTATAAACACTGTCATTTTACACATATTTCGTTACTTAGGAATATCTTATCCTTCTTGCTTACAACTTTGCACAAGATCTGTTGTCATTACAACAGTAGTCTTTAGCTACAGCTACAAACGAAGTCGAGACTTTTGTTATTATGAGATAATGCATTTTTTAATAGTTTACAATTTTTACAAGAAAACGAGACTTCGAAAGAACTTTACAAATATAAATTATTACATAATAGATCCAACTATAACGTAATTTTGTCATAAGCACCTTTTCTAAAGTTTTTTGTAAATCGAATGTACGAAAGAGTATTGTTTATAAATGCGTACTTTGTTGAATGTTATTACAATATCTTTGTTGTGTTCATATTTGCTGTTTAGAGTATATAATCTTCAAATTATTTGTATTCTGCAGTATGTAGATAGAGAGTTGAGAATCCGACAGGTGCGTTCAAGGATAGATGTAATATTAATTTTGTCAGACGAATCGAGAGAGAATTATCAAGTATTTATCTTCGTACTGATTAATCTTTGAAAATTTTACCTTTTTTTATTTATCTAAAGTCTTTATATTTTTTGAAAATAAATATAAATGTCTATTTGTTTCATAATGAAAAATGTGATTTATAGTTCTATTGTAAGTTGGAAACTTTAGAGAAAAAAATGTTTAAAAATGAACAAATTATGTATGCAGAAAAAATGTGACATTATTGAAAAAATACTAATCATCTTATTGAATATAACAATTGGTAAATTTTTATAGCTATTTAATAAGAGACAACGCTTATGATATCGTTGCCACATAAAATTATTTTTAATTATTTTTATTGACGTATGTATAATAGAACTTGCATCTTTAGTATGCGCTTTGATAGCGCATTACAGTGCAGATTACGCGTTACAGTACAGACTGATCGTATAGCCATGCTTATTTTTAAAATCTGTGATCGTTAAGAGAATGGAACCGATTATGACAGAAAAATTCAAGTGGTATTCCGAAGTATCTCTCCCCTCTCCTCCAATATTCTTATTTACATGAAATAATGATATTCTTTTTTATTTCTATTGTCTGATAAAAATGTGATTATACTGTAAATCTAACTTTATAATGTTTGGTGGTATTGCGAAAAATTATAAATACTAGTCATATAAATTTGTTTTAATAACTCAGTTACCAGATATATTTTTTATTCCTTGTATATAAAAAATAAAATATGTCCATAATGGACAAAAGAGAATATGAAATACATAAAATAACAAAAATATAAATAGTATAATGTGTTGTAATTAATGTTGTAATATAAAGTGTTGTAATTATAAATTGATATTTAGTAAAAATATGTCATCTGGTATGCCAAATAGTAAATTGTGAATGAAGCTCGTAAGAGAGCGATATAAATAAAATACAAAAAAACATCAAATACAATTTTCTGCATCAATAAAACTGTGTAGCAACTATTAACAGTTGTTAAATGTCATAACAGTAATATTTGATTTTAAAACACCATTCTAATAAAAACTTTCTCACGACTTTTCATTATAATATATACTTTCTTTACATATATATTATTCACTTATTTATATCAATGGATGTTGCTATATCCAGCAATTTATCAGCCATGTCTCGAAATCGTTCCCATTCTTCACAATGCGATAGGAGTAGTGGGCTGAACTTTTCATAGCCGTAGAAAGCGCCTGCTATTGCACCAGTCATACTAGCGATCGTATCCGTGTCTCCTCCTAAAGAGATCTATAAGATAATAATAAAGATGTCATAATGTAAATAAAACTCAAATATTTTGCTATACAAAATCGAATTATAATTATTTGATGTTTGATCCATGATACATTTCGCTACACTATTGTTTGTTCTGTGATAGGTTTTGCTATAATTTATTTACTTACGCTATATTGAATTGCTCTTCTAAGAGGATTATCAGTTCGTATCCTTCTTATAGGTCTCTGTGCTCTTAAAAAGCAAAAAATCGCGGTAGGAACTGACTCTAAGGCTCTGACATTGGCACCCAGTTCTTGAACTACCATTTGTTCATTAGGATCATCTCCATCCTCAGAAAGTAGATTCTTTACTGTGATTAGTCGCTCTTTATATAATTCACTACGGTTTATACATAATTAACATCTGTCTAAATATAGAACTGTATTGCAATATAAAATATACCTTCCACTACTCTCAATTTTACTCATTTTATTAATAAGGTTGTCAACAAAATTGATAACATTCAATTCTTCACTAGGATCTAACCATAGACTTTGTTGAATTGTTATAGCCTGTAATAATAATGGACTTTGTAATAGATATCTATTGATATAGATGTGTGTGTGTGTGTGTGTGTGTGTGTGTGTGTGTGTGTGTGTGTGTAAAATGTGTACGTGTACGCGTGTGTGCGTATGGTACGTACATGCGTACAGTATCTTTTATTGATACAAATAGATTTGCAATTACTTGTAAAATAGCACCATCTATCCCTAGTTTATGTACATGTGTAATTTCCGTCACTTCTTTGACATAATATAAAAGTTTGTAATAATTGTTGTATGAAAATAATGCAACAGGTGCAATTCTCATTGCACCACCATTGCCATAAGAACCTAGACCATCAAACAGATTCTTTGCTGGAATTTTTACATTTGTTTCTTCCACATGTTTCTTCCATTTCTTAAGTATCTATTTGTACAGGAGATTACTATAAGTTATCAAATTTATTAATAATAATTATTAATAATAAATTTATTAAAAAATTTATGAGTTGTATTTATCATAAAGTATAATTATAAAACAATTATAATTCTAGACAATTGCAAGGCTTTGTATTGTATTTTATGTAAAAAAATCTGACATTGTACTATATGTATATTGAGAAAAGATTAAATTCTGAGATAAACTTATGTATACTTATTTTTACTGTTAAAATTATTGAGTAACATTAATTTAATATTATAATACAATATTAAGTAATATATTAATATTTAGTAATATATACTAATTATTAATCAATAAATACTTAAAAAATATTTATAAATACTTATAAAAAACTAACGGTTGCAGTACCAGCCCCATAACGACGATTAGGCTCTTCATGGTAACTTTTTGCAAATCCTTTAGCTATATCAACAATATCCAAATCATGTTTTTCCACCAATGACTCAGCTAAGGAACGTGTCATTGCTGAATCATCTGTATATTCAATGACAGGCTCTACACAATTAAGAAGTCTCTAAAAATTCTATAAAAAGCTTATGCTTACTTTATATAAAAAATTAAAATGAAAGATCTGTTTAGGAAATTTTAGAGTTACTTTTCGATTTTCATATTTAAGATTTTAAGAAGAAAAAATATGACAGTCCTAATGCATGCAATTTTATATCATATGTGTAATTATAAATTGACTAACATGCTGAATAAACATGCTATACAAATAAATGCTTTACTGTAAGCAAGGTTAATATTGAAACCAAATTAAACTTATATGCAAGTCAGCTTTATTATAAATTATAAAAATAGACTTTCACAATCTAACCTCTAAACTTCGTGTCCCATAATTTATCCAACCACCGCTGCAATAAAATTTTTCTTCTTGACGATATATTTATTAAGCCTTCATACGGATTTCCGAGACAATCACCAACCAAAACGCCTAGCATTGTACCACGAAATTTATTTTTCAATAATATTGGCTCCATCTTCGATTGTGTTACGCGGAAACCTATAAACATAATGGCTGCGTTCAGCAGCAGAGCAGATCAGTGAGCAATCAGTGATTATTGGTCCTTTCTATTAGATCCCGAAATCTAGACCAATCATGTTGATGCATTAAAAAGAATTAGGCTGCGATTTCACCATGGTGGAAGGATACATGGTGTGTGCAGAACGACGCGTTCTCTCTCTAAAATCTGCTGTTTCTTTCTAATCGCGTCCCGCAAAAATACATATCTACCAACATAAGGAAATCCCTAGAATTCTAGGGATGTAAGTGGCGGTACATTGCAGAATTGACTGACTAGACTGTTACAATATACGAATGTGTATTATGTGACATATTATACAATATAATATAATTAAATATTTATATAATTATATTTATATATATATTTATATGTATATTATAGAATATTGCCACCAAATTCTAGCCAATTAATTACAAAAACTAATTCGCACAAAATTAAAAGGAAAGGAATAACAAGAATAAAATTTTTAATAACAAGAGTAAAATTTTTAATAATAAGAATAAAATTTTTAAAATAACATTTTAATTAACATTTTAAAATAACATTTTTAATCTTTTGACACCCACTGTCAGTGCTGTTTCCTTTTCGAGATTCATTGTCTCTAATCTTACACGGAGATCGGCATTGGATGTTTTCAATGTTAAATTTTGGGCAAGAATTGCCTTTATCTGCTGTTCCTGTTCTGTTAATTTCAATTTTAATGCCACGTTATTCGCTTGAAGAAAGTTTTGTTCCTGGAAGTGGTTCTCCGATGAATTTCTATGAAATTCTCCAAGTGACCGATAATGGTTTAATTCCTCTTTCATCCACTTTATTGTCTCATGCGGATTCTCTTCCTTGCGTGTCGTGTTGTCATGGCCACTGCTGGTGCAATTGTCGTCCACAAATCTGAAATACAAATACAAATGTTAGCATTACAGCTCTTACGAATTTTTACATTTTTTTCAGTACTACTTTAAAAAGCATAAATATTTTTTTTCATAAAAAATATTGCTGATAACGTAACAAAATATTGAATCATGCAGCAGGTTATTAAATATTTCTCACCGATGCCGACGTTTCAAAGGTGAACTTCCTTCCTCGCTGAAATACTCGTTCTTCTCTTTTCTTGTGATCTTCGACGTCAAACGAGTTTTCCCAAATTTCAATTGACGAACGGCTGAAAGTTTACTACGCCTATGTAGTACAGCTTTCTTTCTTTCACATCTAGAAAAGAAATGCATAAGTAAGGTAACTCGAAAACTTGGTAAGTCGGAAAAAGTCACAGCAAAAAGACAATAGGTCTCAAATCTCAAATCTCAAAACCAATTATAGATATTTGTTATCAACTATACAAATGTTTTTCACAAAATGTTAGAAAAAAAATAAACAATCAATCCGAAAATATACCATTTTTCGTATTTTCATAATCATTGACACGGTACACTGTTTTTGAGATAAAAGAGTTGAACCGATTGACTTAACATTTGTCTCACAACTTGTTAAATATTTTTGTGAGACAACTATGTGGGCGATAAACGATTTTTTAATTGTCATTCATTTCTTGGTAGATTGAATAATTCAAAAAAATTTATTTTTTATTGAAACCAATAGATATTTGTCAAAAAACCCGAATTCATATATCTTCAAAGTGAGTATTACGAACCTTCTTGGAAATGTAGAATTCCGTACGTTGCACAACGAATCAAAAGGCCTTTCTGGTGTTCTATTGACCCTGCCATTTGGTTCCGACAAAGGATTTCTGAAGACATGAAAAGAATAAAGTTCGTTATTCGTAATAATGAGTACAGATTTTTTAAACATATTGTGCTTACAAAAGTAACCTTCGCTATTCGTGCATTTAATTTCCCAAATAATTACACGAAATATAGACTATGTACTTGCAATGCTGACATGTACAATGTACATTCTATTTCAGCTGATATCACAATTTCTCACATCGCTTTATTTTTATCAAATTTCTATTCTAAGGATGAAGGAATTATAATTACTATTTAGCACAAACATACATTATTACAATGAAAACAAAATAATGAAAAAAACATATATAAATATATAATCAAACTAGTTTGATTACCTCACTCACATACAACAGAATACAAAACACACAAATAAAATATACCTTCTTCAATCTATAATAGGCGTGTAAAAAACACATTTCAAACATTTGTATTCTCAATCATGACGAAAATTCTATTTGTATTTTTCAGTACATCAAAATTGCAGTCGGTAGTAAAAAACAGTTTTCAGACTTTCGGTCTCAGACCACGAGTAACAGAAAGTACTCAACAGCAGGTTTGTTTAATAAGAATCTGTATTCTATGAGACTTCACCACTGATAATGGCTTTTATAAACTTTTCATTGCTCGTGGTATAACTAAAGATCTGAAAACTGTTTTTTTAATGACTTTATTGATATCGGTAATGGTTTTTAAGTACTGAAATATATTGATCTATGAAACTATTATTATTAGTAGGACTAATTATGTACTTGTATTGTAATACATACCGACAAGATACTGACGTTGTTGGAGTTTCATGCTGACCTGTCATATCTGTCTCATCTAGCATACTCAAATCAGGCAAAGGTTCTGTCATCATTCTTAATATGGGTGTTGATGAACGTGGCAAAGATGAAAGTTTCGGCTCAGCCGATGAGATTCTCTCCATTGATGGGCCTGGCACAGGCGACAGACTTGCAGCATTTATTGGTGCTACAGTTGACGAAGATAGACAAACCAAATTAAAGGTCCGCCTAACAATGTTACAATTTACATTGCCTTTATGATGTGCCCTAATGAAGAAAATATAAATGTAATTGATTGTAGTTTCATTGTCACATAATTCTTGGAGCAACAGTTGATCCATAGTCATCTTGTCATGAGCACATGAATATCAATAATTTATGTTAACTTAACTTTATTATTCTTAATAATTATTTTTAAAAAAGCGAACATCAATATTTGCTCTGTTTAAAAAAATTACACATCCAATTTACTGTTCGTTTGTTGCTAACAGATGCAACGTTGGTACAGCAGTTGGCAAAAGTTGTCTCTTAAAAATATTTTTTCCTCTCTTCTTCTTCTTTGGTTGAACAAAAGATTTGGGAGTAAAGTGTACGGAACAAATTCGTGCTAAAATAACAAATAAAATTGATTACACGTTACAAAACTTTTCTGATCTTTCAAACAAGTTTTCGTTACTTCATGATACAGTATATCTAAATAAATAAATTTGAATTTTATCATGCAGAAGCATACCGTTAACGACGTTAGAAGGCAATACGACCTCTCCAATGCGCCGAAACCATCCTTCACGGATTATTTCGTTATCCGGTAATTTATGAAAATTTGCTTGCTCGGATGTGCATGTTCTGCAATTATTTTTGCAAATTTTCACTATGCAGCGCACCATTTTTAATGATTTTTCACATTTCACGTCACTCACGTTTCGACAGAAAATGTCAACAATAACTATATATATAATAAACTATATATATAACACAAAGTGAGATGGAAGAAAATAATCAGAGAGTGCGAAAAGGACGCTATACACCAGTCGTGCAAACTTTTCAAAGCTAAACATTTCGTTTTTCGCAGTTGTCCGCTCTGTATTTTTCTTGCCGCCGAAGGCTGAAAAGGGGCGTGGTTTACGAGTTCTGCACACACCATGTATCCTTCCACCATGGATTTCACTATCAATCTGACGCTAGCGTCTAGCCAGTCACGTGATCTAATTTTCGACGCTAGCGTCGAGAAAAAAAAGCTGGATTCATCCAGCTTCAAGTGTCAAAAGTTGTCCGTGGATTCTAACCTATCCAGCGAGAAATGTCAACCATATGCTCCAATGTCCACAAAAGTAAATATATAATTTGCATCACATATTGCCAAAAGTACTATACTATGAGAATTTTTATAATTGTAGTATGAAGAACCTGCATTATTAGGACACTAAAGAAACCATTGTAAATAATTATTGTCATTAAATTAAAGAATAATGTTCAAAATAAGGTATATATTGATTTTACTTGTATTACTACATGCTTTCCATCAATAGCATCTATGCAATGAGGAAAATTCCATTTCTCATCAAATTCATCTGCTGTACGCAACCAATCTTCTTTATTCAAAGTAGATGGAAGAATCTTTTCTTGAAGGCAAGACCAAATAGCACTACTTGTATCCTTAATAATGTTAGAAACTGTTGTTACACCAATTAAATATTGATATGAAATTGATTTCATAGAATCACCAGCAGCTAAATATCTATAAAATTTAATATGTTTAAAATATAAGTATAGTGGTAAACAGATTGTTAATATGTTGAAAGCCAAGTGGCTTGAGCAAAAAATCTATACCAGTCACTGCATTCAATGTATCAATATAGTAATATTACAAAGAATATAAAAACAAACCTTAATGTCAAACACAGGCTGTGTTCCGAAATTCACTGCCAGTACTGGAAAACTATAGTTCGCGTCACGTATATTATAGGTTTTCAGTGCTGGCAGTGAATTTCGGAACACGGCCACAGTCTTTCAGGAGCAGATATTGGTTCACGAAAGGAAGTTATCTGTCTACTTAAAGAAGGTCCTACTATTTGTAACAAATCTTCTAACTGTGTAGCAGTCATTCTAAAATAATTTTTAAACGTATCGTCTTCTAACATATTGGGAAATATTATATAATAAAAACCATGCAATTTTCTATTTTCAAGTAATGGTGCAACCCAATAACATTTTTTAGTGTATTGTCTTTTCTGCATTCTTTCCAATTCGTTGATCACTGCCACACATACGATTAGAAGTTTTTTACTTTTCTTCCTTCTTTTTAAATTTATTACACAGCCACACAAAAAAAAAAAATTTCGACGCAGATGGTGAGATTATGATTACTATATGTTTTTCGGGTCGCTGAATCCGAATCCGAGGTCAGTTTTACTCCTGCACGTCAGGGTTTTGACATAACCTCAAAAAACATAGTAAATTTGAATTTTCTAAACATAAATAAAAAGCAAATAACAGATTTGTAGTATTTTAATCATTTTCTTTTTTCGAACTATATCGAGTTCTTTTCTCCTCAAAAGATCGATGCAATGTTTTACGTTTTCTACCTTCCTTCGGTAAGTCTCTTTTCATATTCCAGCAGAAATCTGCCATCATATGTTCGTCCCATTTTCCCTGATAGCGAGTTTCCATAACTTTTATGTCTTGATGAAAACGTTCCCCTTGTTCTTCGCTAAAATCTCCTAGGTTGTTGGGGAATTCGTCAAGATGTGAGTGCAAAAAATGTAATTTCAAATTCATCAAACAACCTAGTTTTTCGAAGTTTTTTACCATATTATTAACAATTTTTTCATACTGTGGACTTTTTGTATTTCCCAAAAAATTGTGTGCCACGTCTTTGAAACTAAGCCAAGCTTTTTTCTCAAGTCCGTTCATTATACTAGTAAAATTTTTATCTTTGAACAGCTTGCGAATTTGTGGTCCATCAAATACTCCTTCCTTCACTTTTGCCTCAGAAAGTTTTGGAAACTTCGATTGGAGATATAGAAAACATTTACCTGTTCTATCTAAAGCTTTAACGAACTGCTTCATCAGACCAAGCTTTATGTGAAGGGGAGGGATGAGAATTTTTGATGGATCTACTAACGACTTGTGAATGATGTTATATGAACCAGTGGTCAACGATGCTCTTACAGGCCAATTTCTTTGTTCGTAATGCTTTGCTCTATCTCTACTATCCCACAAACATAAATAGCAAGGATATTTAGTAAATCCTGATTGTTGTCCGAGTAACATTGATATGATTTTCAAATCTCCGCAAATCTGCCATAAGTGCTTATTATAGTCTATTTTTTTCAATAGAATTTGCATGTTATCGTACTTCTCTTGCATGATAGTTGAGTGTGCGATCGGAACTGGAGCATAAACATTTGTATTGTGGAGTAAAACTGCTTTGATACTTTGTTTAGACGAATCTATGAAAAGTCGCCAATCAGTGGCTTTATAACAATTCGCCTTCAATGCATTGATAAGACCTTCAACATCAGTGCAAAATACGAGTGATAACTTTTCATCTTTACTGAAGAATTTTAGAAACTCTTTTTCACGGTTACGGTACACAGAAATCTTAGTTTTTGGTTCTAAAACATTTTTCGCTTTGAGAAATGAAGCTAAGTGCTCGGAACCATCTTTTGGTAAACCTAGTTCTCGAATAAGATCATTCAATTCCAACTGTGAAATCAATGACGGGACTGGTGGTTTTTTGTCATGAGCTGCATACTCCGTATCACTGTCATTGTTGTCATCGCTCTCAGATTCATTTGTTTCAGAGAACTGTTCATCAATGTCCATCGGCTGAGTGTCTTTACATACGCGATTACATTTAGTTTTCAACGTATTGTTTTCAATTAAAACTGGAGCAATCACACATGTAGTGCTTTTATATACAATTTTCTGCTTGTTTTTCTTACTGAAACCTTTTATTTAATTTAAACAAAAGTAACATTCTTCCTTATTAGTAGGACTTTGCCAAATGGCTGGACTAGAGTACTTAATACAATCTTTGTTTTGATCTTTTTTCCATCGAGTGAGCATTCTTTTACAACAATCACAAATAATATGTGGAACCCAGTTGCTAAGCTGATCCATCTTTAACTTGAAGATTTTTTCATACGCTGAGCGTATATCGACATCAACAGGTTTTCTTAAATAACTTACTTCGAATTTAGCACATATGTAGCAGAAAGCATCATGATCCATAAGACAATCATGGGTTTGCGAAACCTTTTTAGTGATTGTTTTTCTTGTGAAGAAAATGATTAAAATACTACAAATCTGTTATTTGCTTTTTATTTATGTTTAGAAAATTCAAATTTACTATGTTTTTTGAGGTTATGTCAAAACCCTGACGTGCAGGAGTAAAACTGACCTCGGATTCGGATTCAGCGACCCGAAAAACATATAGTAATCATAATCTCACCATCTGCGTCGAAATTTTTTTTTTTTTTTGTGTGGCTGTGTTATTTTTGAACATTTTGCTTGCCATTCGTAATATCTTAGATTATACATTTTTTTTTTAACCGAGTTAAGATTAGTTAATTTAAATCTAAACTCGCTATTATTATGCAATTACACTGCAATGATCACACTTAAGCCGACGGCACACGGTACGAGTTTTCGTAGTAGATCGCATACGAGTTAGCCACTAAGCACGAGAGTGAGAGAGAGCGAAAGACGCTCGCTTTCTCTCGCTCTCATGCGTAGTGGCTAACTCGTATGCGATCTACTACGAAAAATTGTACCGTGTGCCGTCGGCTTTAAATGCTATGACGCTAGGCCTAAGCCATTTTGACGCTGGGGTGCATTTTCACTTGACGCTTGACATTAGCGCCTGTTGACGCTGAAAACCCAGCGTCAAGCGTCAAGTGAAAACGCACCCTTACTCAACAGTTGTACAACAGTTGCGTCTGCTGAACGCGACCAATGTAAAAACACAGATTTAGGCCGGTATTTATAGTCGGAACTTATAATTAAGACCGTCTTAAATTCATCTTCAGATACTCCGTAGCCAATGAACTGATTCGTACAGCATCTAAAGATAAACTTAAGACGATCTTAAATATAAGATCCGACTATGAATACCGGCCTTAAGGCCTCTGTACACAGAACGTGATGACTGTTACGTCCAAGATGGCGCTGAGAACCGCGGGATAATTGACCTAAAACTCGATCAATCGGATTACTATCATCCGTATCATTGATTTGCAAAAGGGAACAAAACCAGTAACCGAGCGGAAATTACGGCGTTCACTCCACGTATTAGAATCCAGAAGTTATGTGATTTTATAATATTATAATCGATAGTACTAACCATGACCCGGCGGTCGTGAGGTATAAACGTGCGAGGAAAGGAAATATATGTATGTATTTATAGTAATGATAAAAATAATTCAATTTAGTTTACAGGAATAGTAACCATTAACAGGGAATTACATACCGAATTTCGATAAAGGTGGCAAAATAAAATAAGGTATTCAAATAATGGCAGAGACAGAAAGAATTCCTGGTAATGAAAGCTACGATGAATTATTATATGGAAACGGGGGGGGGAATAATACAATGAACATATAGCATGATAATTAACCTGGTTGTTATTAATAATGGTTAACGACATCCGTGGATGAATATAACGTATAAGTGTGATAAAATAACAATACAATGTATATGAAACGTAATATATGGATAAACTAAACGGTATACGAATGGGGGTTAATATATAAAAGATGTAATATAATGCAAAAGCGAAGATAACCGAATAATGACCAATAGTAACACACTAATATAAAGATAAACCAGAGTGTAATCAGATTTATAATTATCATATAATAGAATTAATGATATGAAAATACTAGTGTCGTGTTAGTTAAGTGAGTACAGCTAAGATTTACCTTAAGCTTGCGGGATTATTACAATTTGTTTGAAGTTTTATTCGGAATCAACACAAGCTTCCGTTTAGATACAATTTTCCATGTAGAATACAATAGTTTCCTTTATTGTCGCTTTCAAGTAATTTAGGGCGTTAACAAGATACAACGATACAGTGTTCGGATATTGGAAAAAGCCCTTTCCTTTTTGTGACTGAACTTGGGGATCTGACTGAGACTGCCTGCTATTCGCTTTGTGACACTCTTTCGAGACAAAGCGGAGGAAGACATCAGAGTGGGGGTATCTAAGTGTACGCTTAATATTGGGGTGTTAAGAACAATTCCGTATCTTTTTCCCAAAGGATATGAAATTAGTTATAATATTATTATTTATATGAATTGTCTTGGGAGGAAAAGGTTTTTCGTTAAAATGTTTACTCAATTACCAAACAAGTACTCGCCTGAACGTTTGATGTATTACGCTGTATCTTATTTCTAAAATTTTGTTGTTAAGCGCACCTTACAATTAAGTTACTACTATCTAAAATGGGTTACGGTAATAAATTGAATATTATAAGTTTTTGTCCCACACGTTTGGAATCTCTAAGCAAAGTTTTCAAGGGGCCGTAGTTTATGTTATACATTCCTCTACCTCCCCTTGGAGATAAGCAGCTTCTGAGCTCCTTTGTCTCTTCTACTCGTTTGAAGAGAAGAAGGAGTTCGAAAAGAATAATTATTTTATGCCGTTAATATTCCCGTTATTTGTTTATTAATAATCTCAGTGGAACATATATATATATATATATATATATATATATATATATATATATATATATACGTATACTATGAGTTCCCAAATGTGTGGGATTTTAGGTTTACTATCTACTTATAGCTATGTTATTTAGTCACGAGATTACGTAAGGTTTCATAATGTAGATATTTATACCTGCATGGATTGTGTATTTTCCTCATGTTTTGTCCGTGTAAAATTGTTATATAAAAAAAAAGGAAAAATCGTTAGTTTTGTGTTTGCGAGTAAAAATTACGTCAAGGACACGTGTTATCAATTAGAGGTGTCGTTGTGAATATATAGTAACATTATCAATTTCCGTCCATGCAAATATAAATTTTAAGTAATTTTACATTTTAACTTATATTATCCGTTTGAATTGGTGCGAATTATATCCAACGCATCCCCTTTTCTGTGTAAGTGGCGCCATCTATCGGTAGCTGTAAACGTCCGTCATACAAATTATTCGGCGGACGTTACATGACCGATATCCAATGAGAGCTCTGCATTACGATGTGACGTAACGCAGTAAAACGCAGAGCTTTTATTGGATATCGCTCATCACTCGTCGCTCATCGCGTTCTGTGAGTAGAAGCCTGTAGGAATAGGGAGACAGAGCATAAAGCCTCGTTTACAATAGTCGCACATTGACGTCCCGCCAATTTTGAAAACTTTTCTTATCTTATAATTTTTGCGTTACTAGATACCTATTTGCAGTCTTATATTATTACAAATTATCTCTTTCCCTTTTTTCACTATTATACATAGATATATATATATTCCAATATTATCATTATTTTTAACAATACTTACCATTTTATTATACAATATATCTTTCTATAAATTGTTGTTTCATTGCACTCTTGCTATATATATATCTCTCTAATATGCAACAAGACACTGTTGCTGAAGAGATGGAAAAGGTAGTAGAAAATGAAATAAAAAGAGAAAAACATGAAATCTAAAGAAATACATAAAATCTAATTATATTAATTAAATTCATTACTAATGTCTCACCCAGTATGTGCCGCGACTTCCACGCATAGGGTGTCTCATTGAATATATATATATATATATATATAATTATTACTGGCACAGCATACCAATCATTATAATTTCAATTATTACTATATACTATATTTATAATAAGACGCAATACACATATATATCGCCATGATGCAAATAATGCATATGAATAAGCATCTTTAATAAGTAACTTCGAAAAGGTAAAGAAAAGCCAAATAAAAATTATAAAATATAAAATCAACTAAAATGGTTATAATATAATATATATATTCTTATACACTTATTGCATTATACCGGCATTAGATACGTATTTTTAATTATATATACTTAAACATTTAAGCTACTTTTAATTCATGTGATTATTACAAGAGGACCAAAATTTAATTGCATTAACCAATTAATTATGCTTTTCTTCTGCTTGATTATGCTTTCAATTTCAATATCTAACACTTTATTCTTCTAATCTATGTCTAATCATTATTTCACAATTAACAATAAATTTTTAAAATCTTAAAAATCTTTATATAATTTAAGGATTCCAAATTCCATTTTTAAACATTTTTTAGAATTTTGTTTTTCTACCCCTTTTTAATAAAAATCAATTTTTAATAATAAATAATTCTAAAAATTAAATATATAAATGGTAATCCCCGAGATATATATACATATAAATTTTCAACTCTCTATTTATTCTATCTTCTGAAAAATAATCAACTCTTTCTCATTGGACAAATTTTTATAAATTTTGATTTGACACGAAAGAACTTCGTAAACCAAACAAGAAACTGTTTTTAGATCCCAGAAATTCATCTTATAGCGTTTTCGATTGGGGTGCACTGGCTGCACTCAGTGTCAGGCGCGTGTTCGATTGGCAGTGCCAATGCGCACTTGGCTAGTGTCACGTGTTCGTTTGAATGCACGACACTAGCGTAGTGCACACTCAGTGCGCACTAAGTGGCACGAGATATTTTGACGGTGCCAGTTCAGTGCACTGGATGCATGCCAAGCATTAGTGCATTCTTTTGAACGATAACGAACAAAGTTTCAAATTCGACGAAATGAGCAATTCGGATTTGGCTCTCTTTAATATTTTGGAGACATTTTTGGAATCTTCTTCTAGTTCAAGTGAGGAAGAAGAAATGATTGCAACTCTCCGAACTAGAAGAATAATTCCAAAAACTGTAAATTATGTAACATGTGTGAAAAAAATGGATAATGACACCATAAGTATTGTATCTTTTTATATAAATACATCGATCCTATACCTTTTTTAAAATAGAATTAATGTATTTAATGTAATATATTAGCATTTTTATACTGAATAATAATTTTCATATTTGTCATAGTTCTGCAGGCATTTCAGAATGTGTCCAGAAACATGTGAGCAATTAATAGATGGTTTTCAGCAATCAGATTTCTTTCCTAAAAATGAAATGCATGGTGGTAGATCAGCAGTTTCTGCTGAAAAACATATTTTATCTTTTTTGTGGTTAGTGCGGCATAAAACAGTTCTTTTTAATAATTATAATTGTATGTATTTTAATAATTATAATTGTAATTAATATTTATATAATATATTTATTATTTTACAGGTTTGCAGGAAACAAATCATCGATGCGAGATGTAGCAGATCGATTCGATATAGCTATTTCAACCTTGCGAAACGATTTTATCAAGGGTTGTGAATTATCTTTTAAGCATAGCTAAAGATATTATAAAGTTTCCCAATAATGACGAAGAAAAAGATGAGCTGGCTTATCGTTTTTCAAAGGTTGCATCTTAAATAAATTTAGAAAATTATTTCTAATTATTATTGAATTGTTATAAATCAAAATAATAAATAATTATTTCTTTTCAGATATCAGGTTTTCCAAATGTATTAGGATGTATTGATGGATCGTATATAAACATTCGAACTCCTAAGTATAAAATAAGATCTACTTATGCTAATCGACATGACAAAACGAGTCTTGTATTACAAGGAATTTGTGATGATAAAAAGAGATTTATTGATGCCTTTACTGGAGTGGCTGGCAAACTTCACGATAGCAGGACATTCACATTATTCTTCATAAGCAAAAATATTAGTGATATATGTCAAAATGGGAAGTATTACTTGTTAGGCGATAGTGCTTACCCAATAACGGAATATCTTTTAACACCTTATAAAGATTATGGAAATTTTATTCGATTGCAAAGAACAAAAAACTTTGTGGAACTAGAGTGCTTATTGAAAATGCATTTGGCTTGCTAAAGTCGCGATTTCGTCAGTTAATAGAATTACAATTTCACGATGTCAAAAAAATGTCAAAATTTATAATGGCGTGTTGCGTATTGCACAATTTGTGTATTGATTTGAAGGATTCATTCGACCTAGAATTAATAAACGAGCCCAATCATGATGAAATATTTAATATCGATGATCCTCAAGTTTTAGGAGAAATAGAATTAAAAAGAAGAGGAGAGCAGAAGAAAAATGAAATATGCGAGTCATTTGATAATAGTAAATAATAAATAGGTGATATTTTTAAATTTAACGGTTTTTGAACAATTTGAACATTTAAAAAAAAACATGAATAATAAATGAAACAATATCTATTACTTTAATTTACGTTAAATATTTTAATGTTTATAGTTCCTGCATCTCATTATATCTATTTTTCATTGCACTTACATGCTTATTCTATTTATTAATGCCTTAATCTATTAATTAATCTGTGTAACAGTCTTAAAATAAAATAAATCTTAAAATAAAATAAAAAATAATAGTAATGAACACACAACATAACACAATATTAAGTTTGGTAGAATATTTGGAAATAATGCAAGTACCCTTTTTTTTTGTTACGCAGGGGAAATCCTTTATGGATACCCGAGAGGTCCGGGGGAACCCCTCGGGTTATGTGGGACTCTCCGGAAGGGGGAATAATCTCTCTTCCGGCCTACCCACTAAAACTTCTGCGGGTGACCTTCTTCTGCCTATATGAGGGGGAGCTTTTTTTTTTTTGTTCACGAGGGGGAAACCTTTTATAGGTACTCTAGGGGCGCTGGGGAGCCCCTAGGGTTATGTGGGAGTCTCCCGAGGAGGGGACAGAACCCCTCCCCGGGCATACCCACTAAAACCCCCCCGGGGTGCCTTTCCTTGGCCCATAGTGAGGGGGAGCAGGGTATCGCCTTGAGGCATTCGTCCTGCTCCCCCTCGGGCGTGGCCGTTTATCGGCCCCTGCAGGGGGAGAGGGCAAATGCCCCTACCTCCCCCTGCCTGGAGTACTCATAAAATACTGGGGAAGGTCCGGCACCCCGGAACCTTCCCCGCCCCCGATGTTAGTGGGGGCTGGAGGCGGCCAGGAGCCCCAGCTCCTGACCGACCCCCTATTAGGGAGGGAATATAGAATTCCCCCCCTCACACCTCCAAACCCAAGAAGAGGTGACAAATAGGGGAGGAGACAAGACTCCACCCCAAAGGAGCCCCCCCCACCGAGCTGAAGAAAGAATTCCTCAACTCCTGGTAAGGGGGGATCACTACTGTCACCCCTTAGCTTTCCTTTTCGAGACCCCCTCCGTCTTTGGGGAAGGGTCCTCAGGAGGAGGCGAACAGGCGTCCCGAAGTTCCCTGAACCTCGGGAGCATCTCAATCGCCATATCCTCCGCCAATCTTCTCTGCCCATCAGGGCTGATATGGGGATAACGACGACGCATCACATTCAGCGACCTCTCAAGGACGTAAGCATGATCGTACTCCTTCTCCCCCTCCTCCTCAACCTTGGGGGGAGCCTTAACTCCCCTCTTAGATTTCTTCTTCCTTGCCACCGAAGTGGCCGGTGGGACGGCTTCCATTGGGGCCGCCACCACCCCCTCCATCTTACCGTCCCGCCTAGACAGGCGGACCATGGGGTGGAGACGAAGCTTAGGATCCTCTTTGGGATCCTTCATCTCCACCCCAACTACCTCCGAAATTGGGGGAGGAGGAGAAGAAACCTTCCCCCCCTTTCCTCCTTCCTTTCTTTCCCTAAGGGAAGGTTCTCGATCTCAGGAGAGACCGCCTCCTCCTCTTCACTTGGGGGGAGAGGAAGACCCGCCCCCCCACAAAGCCAGTCCCCGATCCAGCAGGGGACACACCCCCTGCCGGATCGGCGACTCCATCCACATCCATACTCTCCCCTACGGGAGAATCCGTCCCCATGAGTGGATCCTCCCGCAGGGGAGAGTCCACTTCCATTTGGTCCTTTTCGGGAGAAAAAACCACCGGAGGAGGAGGGGGAGCACCATCTCCCCCCCAACCCTCTTCCTCCTACGACCCCCCTTGCGGGGGGGAACCACAGGGCATGTGGGCCCACCGATTCGGTGGGTTGCCACATGCCCGGCCCCAGCACACGCCTTGGCCGCGCACTCCCGGACCAAGTGCCCCTCGGCACCGCACCGAAGGCAGCAAGTGCCTCGGTCGGTAGCCGAGGGGCAAAACTTCCGCGTGTGCCCCCGCTGCAAGCAGCGGAAGCACCGCGAAACCGCCGAGGGGGTCTGCGTCCGTGTGGGACACGCAGACCGCCCTCTTCCTCTGACCACCGAGGCGTACGACGCCCCGATGGAACCAGGGGAGTAAGAACCCCCCGAGCCACCCGGGGGAACAGATTCCCCCGGGAAGCACGCCGAACCACGCCTCTCCTCCCCCAACAGAAGGAGAAGCCCCTCCAGGACCCTAAAAACCCTCGTCCAGAGGTCCTCACCCGCGGTAGCCCTGTTGTGCAGGGCGCCCGCGTGGCACGCCCTGCACAGCCCGTCGCTCGATGACGACACGGGGGAACCGGGACCGTATCCCCCCCGCGCCGGCCCCTGGGCACCCGAGAACCCTGGGGCGGTAATATCTTCTCTGTAATCGTCATCGAATCCATGAAAATGTAATTTTTTAACGTGGTTGTCTTCTACGGGAGGTTATATCGGAGATTCCACTCCTAGGCCGGTTGGTATAACCCACCTCATGGGTCCGGCCTACCCGGGTTTTTTGACATGGTTTTCCTTCCATCGCACCACGCGTGGTGCGGGCTGGGCCGGAGTCCACGGGCTATGCCCCTAGAAACCGCCCCAGCCCCACCGCCGCTCCCGGCCCCGACCTCGGAATATGTCCGAGCGGCCCGGGAGCGGCACCACCCCAAAAGTGGGACGCCGGAAACCCCACCCCATGCCAGGTGGCATGCCCCGAAAGGCATCCACCCCAGACAGGGGGGAGCCGGCACCCACAACGCCCCGGTGCGCTCTTAGACCCCGGAACGAATTCTGGGGAGCCCCTCCACCACGACAAGGTGGCGCACCATCGGAGGGGATATGAGGGGGAGCTGGGAATCACCGATGGTATGCAACCAGCTCCCCCCTTAGGCGTGGCCGTAATCGGCCCTTGCCCTTGGGGAGGGAGTATCTACACTCCCTCCCCAAAATTAACCGATTCCCGGGGAAGGCCGGGTCACCACCGATCTTCCCCCGCCCCCCAGATGTTATGAGGGAGGGGCCGCCCCCCGGTGTTGTTGGGGGGCTAGAGGTGGCTGGGGAGCCCCCGCCCCCAGTCACCTCTTTTTCTTTTGCCTTTGGACCTCCCCGGTCTTTGGGGGGGGGGGTCAGTAGTAGAGGAGGGCAATCTTTCGGCCTCCTTTGCGGCGAGATATCTTTCTAAGGCCGCGATCGTCTCCTCCTTACTTTCCGCCTCCATGAGCTGCTTGTGGATATCGTCAAGCTTCTCAAGCCGAACTACGGGGTGGAGGCGGAAAAACTTGGGATCCTCCTCAGGATCTCCCGCCTCCACCTCAGCTTCCTCCATTTCCATAGGGATGTCCGGAGCCTCCCCCGTGGAAGTGGTGGCCTTAGGGGGCCCTTTCAATCTGGACCCCCCGGCCTTCCCCTCTACTCTAGTTGGGAGACTCTCCCCCCTCCCCTCCTCCTCCGCCCCCTTGGGGGACCCAGCTGGGGACCCCAAGGGGGTGAACTCCTCAATGTCCGCCGCCGAGAGCGCACTCTCCGACGACCCGGGGGCGGACCCCACGATAGCCTCCACCGAAGAGACGCTCTCCGGCGACTCGGCAGCGGCCTCCACCTCCATACATTCCCCCGAGGGGGAGTCCGACCCGGACGGCGTTCCACTAGCGGGGGTGCCGTCTCGCGATCATAAGGGGGAGGGGGAGCTTTACCCCCCCCCGGCCTTCCTCCTTTTTGACCCCCTCTTACGAGGGGGAACCTCCGGGCACGTGGGCCCACCGATACGGTGGAACGCCACGCGCCCCACCTCCTCGCACGCCAGGCAGTGTGCGGCCTTGGCCGCACACTCCCGGACCTGATGCCCCTTTGCCCCGCATCGAAGGCAACATTTGCCCCGATCGGTGGCAGAGGGACACCCCCTCCTGGTGTGTCCCCGCGCCAGGCACCGAAAGCACCTGGGCGAGGACACACCACTGGCCGAGAAAGTCTGCGTGCCCACCGTCCGTGTGGGACACGCAGACCGCCCTCCCCTCCGAACAACCGAGGCGTACGACGCCCCGGCACCAGGGGGGTTGAAACCCCCCGAACCTCCCGGAGGAACGAATTCCTCCGGGAAATACGCGCCTCTGCGCCCTCCCTCCCCCATAAAAAGGAGGAGTCCCTCCAGGACCCCTAGAACTCTCGCCCAGAGGTCCTCACCCGCGGTAGCCCTATTGTGCAGGGCGCCCGCGTGGCCCTGCACAGCCCGTCGCTCGATGCCGCCGAAGCAGCAGCAACCGGAGCAGAAACTATGGGGGTGGCCGCCTGCACCATCCCCCCGTTTCTCTTCTCGTCCCCAATAGTAGTAGGGAGACCTCTCTCCCGCGGTTGTCTCTGCGGGAGAGGGTCTATGTTCATACTCTCAGCTGCTGCTGCCGGAGCAGCAGCAGCCGGGGCAGAAACTGTGGGGGTGACCACCTGCACCACCCCCCCGTTTTTCTTCTTTTTACTTTTACTTTTGGGGAGCTGGCACGCCGCGCCCCCCATCTTGTGCTGGTCCGGCCTCCCCGCGGCTTTGCACACCGCGCAGGAGACCGGTCCGTTGCACCGACTGGCCAGGTGCCCAGCGGCTCCGCAGCGGTAACAACAACCGCTGCGGTCAATGCCACTGGTGCACTTGGCCCTGACGTGGCCCCCCTTCGTCAAAATCTCCACCCTCGCAGATACCCAGATCAGCTGGAGGCGGCCCGCCTTTACGATGCAGTTGGCCGCCTCCACCGGGCATCTAACGAGAACCGTGCCCATGCCCCTCGGGTTGGGCGGGGGACGGATCTCCCCCACCCTAATATCCGAGGGGCTGCACGCGCCTTGTCTTTCGACAGCGGCTAAAACCTCTTCGGGGGTAACCGAGGGCTCGACGTCCCGCACCCTGAGATCCACGGTGCGCTTGGGACGAGCCACTCGGATGCCCCCCTGATCTTTAAAAAGGCTGACGAGCCTATTGACAAACGCGTCCGCCTTTTTCTCTCGATCCGAGCCGGACACCTCGAAGATGGCAGCCCCGGTGGCGGCCCACCTGGGCTGCATCCTCTCGATGCCCAGCTTGGAGATGGAGATATTGGCCTTAGCCTTGGCCAATATCTCAGCATATCCCCCACCGGCAGAGGTAATAGTCACCGCTAATCACCGTCGTGGGAAACCTTCTCTTCGAAGGCTTTTTCTTCGTGCTCCCCCCCTTTTGACCAGAGGGGGGAGAGCCTCTGGCATTTCCCCGTTTGGGAATGGAAGCAGAAGGTGCGGAAGGTGCGGACGCCCTCTTCTCCTTCTTCTTCTTCTTCCTCCC
>CABEGB010001133.1:116491-186735 GCA_901521435.1 Crematogaster levior
AATCCTCTAAGGTGGTAATGTCTCTTCTATCATTGAACGTCATATTCATTATAAAAATGTAATTTTTTTACGTGGTTGTCTTCCTTTACCTCGGTGTCCGAGCCAGTCCCCCCTCTCAAACGGAGAGGGAGGAGATTGAGACGAAGGCCCAAGACCCGCTCCGTGATGTTTAAGGACGCGGGAGTGCAGGTTTATGCCCAAGCATGGGCATAAACCCCTTCGCAGGCGCCAATTCCCCAGCAGGGCCTGCGGTGCACCCTGGTGGCCCGTCATTCGATGACGACGGGAGAGAGGCCGGGACAATACCCCTCTCTCGCCGGCTCCTGGACGTCCGGTCGCCCTGGAGCAGTAATGATCGGCACTCGTTACTGGTCATTATCCATAAAAAAATAAGAAAGGGTGGTTTATTCTTCGGGGTATCCTTCCCCTAGGACGGTTGGCAACCAAGCCTTACGGAGCCCGTCCTGCCCCAGAGCCAAACTGGCTCTCACCGCCACCCCAGCCCTGCCTCGGAATACGCCTGAGCTGGCCTGGGGTAGCCCGGCCCGGTGGGCCCGGGAGTTCCGGGACACCACCGGCCCGTCCCCCCACATCACTCCCGCGTACTGCGGGACCACGTCCCGTTAGGGGGGAGCAGTGGGGCGTCCCCCACTGTGGGACGCCGCTTCCCCCGATGCCAGGGCACACCTCCCCCCACCCAGGACAGGGATTGGTCACCCCCAAACACCGGGAGACCGGCACCCACGTCCCCCCGCCGAGTGCCCCGCGCCCGGAACACCGGACACAGGACACCCGGTTTTTGACGGGAACACCCGTCCCCCCCTCTGAGACACCCACCGCCCGGAACACCGGACGGCAGGCATCCAGAAAGGCTGGGAGCACCCAGCAAAAACCCCACGGCCGGCGGAGGACTAATGTCCTCCTAACGGTCCCGGCCGACCGGGCGATTGCACTCAGGACCGCCTACCCCTACCGACAATGGGACTCAAAACTGAGTCTCTAAGGAAAGCCGGGCTCCTTGGACGCTCTTAGTCAAGAGGACTCCTCCCCATCGGGCCAATGGCGGAGATTGGAACCACCACCATTAACCCAACGGATCAGAGGAGCCCTCCCTAAGCCCCCTCACCACGACAAGGTGGCGTCCACGAGAGGGGTAATAATACATCTCAAAATGTTTGTAGGTAATTAAACTACATCCAGGTATGCAAAGGAAGGAAGGAGAAGGAGCAACTCCCCATACGATGTCCCAGGGGCATCCATCCACCAGGTACATAGCACATTTTGGGCCCTGTTATCCATTCCTCCCGTTCAAATGTCACCCTGATGATGTCATATGTAATTTATTTATTTGCCATTCTATTCCTAGTGCTACTCCTATTACTATATATATTTCAGCCCTGGTATGTCTTTCCTTTTCTGTATTTGTTCGCCTTTATATAAACACCTCTATTCGTACTTCTAATTTATATGTTTATACCTTTTATGATATAATGTAATAATACGTCTCAAAATGTTCGCAGGTAACTAAACCACATCCAAGTATGCAAAAGAAGGAGGGAGAAAGAACGACTCCCCGTACGATGTCCCGAGGGCATCCATCCACCAAGTACATAGCACATTTTGAGTCCCGTCATCCATCCCTCCTATTCAAGTATCACCTTACTAATGTCATGTGTAATTCATTTGCCATCCTGCTCCCTGTACTACTCCTATTACTATATATATATTTCAGCACTAGTATGTCATTCTTCTTCAATATTTACTCGCCTCTATGTACACGCCTCTTTTTTTTTGTAACCTAGTGGAAATCTTTTATAGATACCCTGGAGACCCGGGGGAGTCTTCAGGGTTATGTGGGATTCACCGGGAGGGAAAGAACTTTCCCTCCTGGCATACCCACTAAAACCACTGGGGGTGACCTTTCCTTAGCCATAATGAGGGGGAGCTGGGAATTACCAGTGGTATGCGTCCAGCTCCCCCTCGGGCGTGACCGTAAGGCCTCTGTCCTGGGGGAGGGAGTGGTTACACTCCCTCCCCAAAATGATTACCAAACCTCGGGGAAGGCTGGGTCACCACCAACCTTCCCCCGCCCCCCCAGATGTTAAGAGGGGGGCCGCCCCCTGTTGTTATGGGGCTAGGGACGACTGTGGGCCCCCGCCCCCAGCCGCCCCTTTTTGCCTTTTTTACGCTTCCCGGTCTTTCCAGGGACAACGGGGGAGGGGGGCATAAGATCTCCCTCCTCCTCCAGCCCCTTAATGAAAAACCGGTTGGCTTCCAACCTAAAATCGGGGAGCCTATCTGCCAACCCCGATTTTACTTCCGGAGATTTGGAGCGCCGACCCCAGGATCCCATCACGTGGCCATGAAGCTCCCAAATGGGATTTTCTGTAGCCAACTTCATGATGGACTCCTTAATGAGATCGACACCCCTCGTCCCTTGAGGGAGGACCTTCGCCAAAAAGCGAATCCTGCTGGCCTCCCCCTTTATTTGGCAGAGACCCTCTGCTATTCTAGGATCTCTGCGTCTCACTTCGTCCATCACCATTCGAGGTGTGTTCTCGTAATTGAATTCCTCGAGTCCCACGTCTCTTCTCCTCTCTCGTTGACCAACGTCTGGAAAACACAGTTGAACGAATTGCAAAGTTTTAACGAAAATCGTGGGGGGGAGGGGGGCTTCGCGCCCGACTCGTCCTTCCTTTCACGTTTTCAACCGCGCATGCTCAGTCTGTACATCGTCAATGTGACGTGTATCTCGACCCACGTAGCCACGAAATGGCCGCCTTTGCTCGGAAAACGTATGTTCGATACATATTTTCTTATAAAAAAACAGCCGTAAAAGCCACGAAATGGCCGCCACTGAATGAAATCAACCTAAATAGCCACGATGTAGCCGCCGCTGTTTGAAATTGTGAATGGAAACTCCGATTGGCCGTTTCTCTTTCCATGCCACGACGTCGGCCTTAACGTCGCAACGTCCAATGACAACCGAGAGAGCCACGAAATGGCTGCCCGTGGTCGAAAACGGCCTGTACAGCCACCGCGCCATTGACACGGCCCGGATAACCGCGAAATGGATGCCCCAAACGACACAGCCTGTGTCGTATGAAACTCCAATTGACCGTGTTCTCATCCCACACACCCACGTGTGTGTGACATTGACGATGACAACGTCGACGATTGACGCTACACTCTCTATCCGTACGCTCTGTGTTGTTTCCATCTTTAATTTTGCATTAGGGTAATACTTAAGAATACGGGCCTCCTCACCGTTTTCATTGAAACTTCACAATATTGCGTATTTTGGTCCGTAAAATATGACGAATATAAAAGTTAAAATCGTCGCTCTATTCGTCGCTCGCAGTTATAACGTGTTGAAAATTGACAGTTTCGGGGTTATGAAACCTATCGTACCGACGATGTACAGACTGTCTGAGCATGCGCAGTGATGTACTGCAGATCAGCTGACCATGCCAGCTGATCAAAAGTGCGCGAAATTGAAAATGTTAAAAAGGATACAAGTTAGGTCAATCGCGCAAGGGGTCCCGGGGGCTTTGCGCGACTTTCCACGCGTATACTTTACAACGCAAAGCGAGGTTCCACATGGGTTTGCGCGACTTTCCACGCGTATATTTTTCAACGCAAAGCGAGGTTCCACATGGGTTTTTTCCACGCGTATACTATTCTACTGCGTTCGCCGCCTCCCCCGCCCCCCCCCGCGAAGCGGGGGGGGAGGGATGGGGATTGAGGCGGTGAGAGAGTCGAGTTCCACATCGTTGGCCACGCCTCCAAGCAGCGAGTTGGTTATAATTTAAATTTATTTGACAAGTTAATAAGTTAATTAATACAAAATTAGAATAAAATTTAAAGATAATTTTTATTAAATAATAAATCATAAAATACATATCAGATTAAAAATGTGGTGTAACTTGTGTGGTGTAAGGTTTAGTAAGGTGCTTCTTATTTATGTATTTTATTTCATATTTTTATTTTATTTAATATGTATTTTATTTAATATTTTATGTAATATATATGTTGATGTTTTATATTGATTTTATATGATATTTAATGTTTTATGATTTTATTATTTAATAAACTACTTTTATTATTATTTAATAAACTATGATTACAAAATTTGAATGACTTGTGAAATAAATCTTCGCCTTACTAAATCGATGAGTCTACGTTATACTAAAAATGATTGAAACCGAAAAGATTAGCACAGACCCCTGACGCAAGGTGTGGGGACGCGTGGTGAAACGTCGCGAGTAGAAACGTCCTACCTCGTATAGAAATCTCGCCGAGCTATTCGGTACCTTACAAACGGACGACGTATCGATTTCACCTTACTAAACCTTACACCACACAAGTTACACCACATTTTTAATCTGATATGTATTTTATGATTTATTATTTAATAAAAATTATCTTTAAATTTTATTCTAATTTTGTATTAATTAACTTATTAACTTGTCAAATAAATTTAAATTATAACCAACTCGCTGCTTGGAGGCGTGGCCAACGATGTGGAACTCGACTCTCTCACCGCCTCAACCCCCATCCCTCCCCCCCCGCTTCGCGGGGGAGGGGGGGCGGCGAACGCAGTAGAATAGTATACGCGTGGAAAAAACCCATATGGAACCTCGCTTTGCGTTGAAAAATATACGCGTGGAAGGTCGCGCAAACCCATGTGGAACCTCGCTTTGCGTTGTAAAGTATACGCGTGGAAAGTCGCGCAAAGCCCCCGGGATCCCCTGCGCGATTGACCTAACTTGTATCCTTTTTAACATTTTCAATTTCGCGCACTTTTGATCAGCTGGCATGGTCAGCTGATCTGCAGTACATCACTGCGCATGCTCAGACAGTCTGTACATCGTCGGTACGACAGGTTTCATAACCCCGAAACTGTCAATTTTCAACACGTTATAACTGCGAGCGACGAATAGAGCGACGATTTTAACTTTCATATTCGTGTTTTACGGACCAAAATACGCAATATTGTGAAGTTTCAACGAAAACGGTGAGGAGGCCCGTATTCTTAAGTATTACCTTGCATTAGTTAATTTACCGTTAATTTACTCTTGATTCTATCGTGTGAGAAATCCCATGTGACACAGCGTAATTTAATTTCCTTCGTCGCTCGACGTATCAACCGTCTAATCTGATCTCTCCTCCGTATCGTTTTTCAAATTGTTGCCGATTCGTAACGCCGCATCATTCATTCTACATTATACGCGTGTGTTATTTCTGTTACAAATTTCTCACATTAGTTTGCCCATTAACTCTCGATTATTGCCGTGTTAAATATTGATATGCAAATAATGTAGAAACTTGTCCACGAGTTAATAAAAGTGTAATAACCTAACCTACGTTCGATCAATTTCACATATTGTTTAATCTGTACGTATCCTACATATTGTATTGTCTCCGTGCAATTATCGTTTGCACATACGTTTTTCGCGCAGTGCCCTTCGACGACGGTGCGTTGTTGGTAACTCTATCGTTTGATATTGTTGTCTACGAATCGAATCTCTATCGTGTGTCTGTTCCTCAGTGATTATTAAGTAACTGATAACTAACGTACGATCCAATCGTCGTTCAATTTCCTTTCTATATGATATAACCTATTTATATATGTAATCCTAATAACGATGCTGCTTCTTGAAAAAGTCATATTCGTATCGTTGAATTACCACAAGATCGTATCTCGATTCTTCAATACCGATAAGTAACCAATTAATCTATCTATCTATCTATTTATCTATTGTGATATACCAAGAAGAGAAACATATATGTATGTCACGTACGCGTGTCTTTCTCGAATTTTAGAGAGGAAGAATAGAGATAGATGTTGCACGAAGATGATAAAAAATTTTTCTCTAAAATCGAGTATTTTTGTGTGCACAGGTACGAAGACTTGAAGTGTTGTTATACGTGCTGCTGCTCACGGATTGCCCTCGATCGAACTGCTGAATCATAATCTATAAATAGGTAATCGGAAACTGACGACGAAGCGATGTCTCTGACCGATTGAATCTTGTACATTACCACATTGTGATCGTCGTTCAATTACAACGTTGAATTGTAACGTCTGTGAATTTGCGTTTCGCCGCGCACAATTAGACTAATTACACGAATATACTCGTCGAACGGATGGAAATTGTGACGAAACAAACGCTTTTGAATTAAAGAAACATTTATTCGAAGAAACACGTTTCAAAATCCAATTCCTTTCTAATTATAATCGAGTCTTGATTTATCAATTATTAATTTCCAACTCCAACCAATCATGTCTATCCTGTATTTGCATCCTTCGTATGCGCGTTCGAGCGTCTCTCTCTGCACCTCTGAAATACAAATTTCCTAATATTTAACGTCGAATGTAATCTGAATTTATAGAATCGATCGTTTTACCTCGTGTTACCTTCCTCTCTCTCGACGATCTTCCAAGGCCTCGAACCGTACGGACACCCGCGTGTCCGTATCCGTACGAGACACGGTCCTATTGGATCCTCCTCCTTGAGACTTGGATGTTCCTTGCTCTCTCCTCCGCCGAGCGAAGAGCGTTTCGGCCTGAATGAAAATTATTAACGCAAGTCGATTAAAAAGCTTCGTTCGTCCACGATAATAATTGTTACATCTTACGCACGTTGCGGAATCGTCGACCGCTTTCTCCTCCTCCTCCTCCTCGACGATTTCGTCGTCGATCTCTCGTCGTCGATGTCCAGCCATCTCTCGTCCCGATCCGCGAGGTGTGTTCTCGTTGAATTCCTCCACGTCTCTTGAACCAACGTCTGGAAAACACAGTTGTTGTAACCTTCGAAAGAATTGCAAGCAATTTAACGGAAGTCGTTTAGTGGGGGGGGGCTTCGGATCCCCGGCTCCGCCCCCTGGACCCCCCCCCCCGTTTGCACGCTCGCCTTCTATATTTTCAACCGCGCATGCTCACAGTCTGTACATCGTCGACGTGACGAACATCCTTGACTCACGTAGCCACGAAATGGCCGCCTTTGCTCGGAAAACGTATGTTCGATAAATTATTTCTTATAAAATAGGAATGAAAACTCCGATTGGCCGTTTCGCGCGACCTTAACGTCGCGCGAAACGTTCAATCAATGACAGCCACAGAGAGAGAGAGAGCGCCACGAAATGGCCGCCCATGCTCGAAATAGTAGCCACCGCGCCATCGATACGGATAATGGATAACCGCGAAACTTGGGGAAACAGCCTGTATCAGCGTTTCGTATGAAACTCCAATTGGCCGTTCTCTTCCCACGCACCGTGTGATGACGTTAACCTTAACACGTCGACGATGGCGCTGCTCCATTTGCACTCTGTGTAACATTCTTCTCGTCGATACGTCGTATCGTACGCGTGTCCATCTTTAATTTTGCATTAGTTTAATTTACCGATTAATTCAACGAGATTCTATCGAATATTGTGTGAGAAATCAAATTTCATCCAAGTTAATATAATAAGTAAACACCTGTTGTTCAATTTGACATATCGGATTGTTGCCGTAATTGTCGCGTAACCCGTTCATCGCATATACGCGTGTGTTATTTCTGTTACAAGTTTCTCAACTCTTTAGAGTTTGCCATTCAACGACGACGGTGACTACTCTTGATTCCGTCTCTCAAATATGATATGCAAATGTAAGAAACTTGTCCACGAGTTAACGAAAGTATATATAACCTAACCTACGTTCGATCAATTTTACATATCGTTCGCGATCTCTTCTCCGTACGTATATTCCTATATTGTATCCGTCCGTGCGATATTATCGTTTGCATATATGCATCTCTATATCGTCTACAGTTTCGCGCAGCGCCCCCAGTGATTATTATTATTAAGTAACAATAACTAACGTACGTACGATCTAATGGATGCTGCTTCTTGAAAAAGTCATATTCGTATCGTTGAATTAGATCGTACAACGAGTGTTTTCAATAAGAATTATTAATCGTTTTACACGTTTAAGTAACTTAGAAATTATAATTAATTAATTTATTGTGATTTATTTATTAATTAATTTATTTATTGTGATATATACCAGCGTGTCTTTCTCGAATTTTAGAGAGGAGATAGATGTTTTGCACGAAGACGATAAAAGATTTTTCTCTAAAATCGAGTATTTTTGTGTGCATAGGTACGAAGACTGAAATTGCCCTCGATCGAACTGCTGAATCCATCGATCTAAATAGGAATCTAGGGGAAACTGAAGCCACCATGTAGACGATGTATATCGTGCCAGGAGGACCACCATGTCTGCCGATTGAATCGTACATTGATCATCGTTGAACACTGTATTAATTTGTATCTACGTTTCGCACGTTTCACTCGAATGAAAATAATTGTACGAAATAATTGTACGCTTCGATTTATTGAAGAAACACGTTATTTTATAGTATCCCCTATCTATATCGCACGAGTCTTTTTATTCGTCACCCCATCCTTGCACGTCTCGTACACTCTCCTCCGTGCACCTCTGCGTCCATCATACCTGTGTCGAGAATACATGCGTATTATCGATCTCGTCGAATATAATCTGAATATGAATTTATAGAATCGATCATTTTACCAATATTGTTTTTACCTTGTGTTAAATTCTCCTTCTTCTTCTCTCTCGATCTTCCAAAGCCTTGCACACGAATCGTACGTTCCGTACGCACCGCGTGTACATCCGTATGAGATACGCTCGTATTGGAGATCCTCCTCCTCCTCCTCCTCCTTGAGACTCGGTTCCTGAGCGTCCAAGACGCTCGTATTCCTCGCTCTCTCCGCCGAGCGAAGAGCGTTCTTTCGGCCTGAATGAAAATTATACACGAGTCGAGATTTTAGCCTCGTTCGTCCACGTTCCCCTTTACGTGTCGTCTGTCCGAATGTATTTTACGTACGTTGTGGAATCGTTGACCGCTCTCTCCTCCTCGATCTCCTCGATCTCGTCGATCTCATCGATCTCTCGTCGACGTCCAGCAGCCATCTCGTTCACGACCGTGAAGCGCCGTTGTCGCGAAGATGTCGTCGAATCCACGTATCTCCTCTCGTTGCGCTGCGCCAACGTCTGGTAAAACGACTCAGTCGTAGTTAGTATAAATTACCTTTGAACGAATTGCAAGTTTTAACGGAAGTCGTTTTATAAAAGTGCCGAAACCCCCGTTTGACTCGCGCCTTCTTCACGTTTTCAACCGCGCATGCTCGGACACAGTCTGATGAAGAGAGATACTTACCAGTGAGTATTTCGTGATCACCTTGACCGTTTTCTCGAGCATGGGCAGCCATTTCGTGGCCCTCGAAGCCGTTTAGGAGCGGCCATTTTGTTTGGGCTTTTCTTATCCAGCGATAAGTATTTTGAATGTTTTCCAGCGAGGAGACACAGCGAGACGTCGTGTCGGACGATCGAACGTAGTGTACGGGTGGACTTTGTAACGATGCCCTCAAAAAACATCGTTCTGCCGGTCCATACACCCGACCAAGACGGCAGAGAGGGGCGCGGTGCGCCCCACATTATTTTAAACATTTTCACAAATAACGCTCGAGGCCAACGGCCTCGCGTCAGACCCGAACGGCGTCGGGAAAAGCCGAGCGACGAGCGACTCGAGCACGCCGAAACCGATCTCCCCGCTCCAGAGAACTCGGTACGTACCGACCGTGGCGGGGGTAACTCCTACCCCGAGAAACCTGAATTCTCGGGGTATAAAAAGCCGCGCGTAATTAGCAAAGTACCGATTCCGGATTCCGCAGCCGAAGCAATAAGCCGACGCTAAAGAAGCCATCCCGAACCGTATCCTAGAAACAGCAGAGCCAGGAAGTAGAGCGTTCTCCGCTTCCACCGAGAGTTCTCGGTCGCTGTCTCCTAACCATCACCGACTGCACCGAACCGAACGCGTGGGGTGGAGCGTACTCCGTCTCCGCCGAGATAGTCTCGGCCGTCACCTCGGTGCAGCCTCCATTGCAAGCTAACACAGGACGTGGGGTAGAGCGTACTCTGTCTCCGCCGAGGCCTCTCGGCTCCTGGCCTAGCACAGACCACCCGTGCCTCTCCCGCAAAGGCCTCGATCAGAGAGTAGTGGAGTGTTCTCCGTTACCGCCGAGCGTTCTCGGTCCGAGTGCCTCCTCCCGTGCACCGTCCGCGAAACCCGCGCCACGCGAATAACGGGAGCAAACTTCGACCCGCCATTGATACGGCAATCGCACCGAAACCCGCGGGCCTTTAAACACCGACGGCCAGAGATACGCGCTACCGTGTCATACCGAGCCACGCGCTTCCCGCGTGATCGCGCCGCTATTACCGAATACCCGGCGCTACCGCGCGCGCCACGCGATAACACCGCTACCGCACGGCCCACACACGGTGGGCCCACCGTCTGGTCAACCGCGACCATTACACTCCACGCTCAGCGCATTGTAGCGCATTCACATTGTAAATACCATCATTCGCGTCATATTGTAAATACCATCCTTCATTTGCGCATTGTAAATACCACCGCGTTCCGCGTCTTGTATTTTAATATCAGTCAATAAACGTAACCATTCTATCCAAATTCTCACGCGTAAACGTTTCTTTTGAAAAACCCATCGAACCCCGAATCCGGCGAGCTGATCTGAGCGTTCGAAACGGGATTTGTTTTAACTTTGTGTATACTTGGTAAATTACCGTTGAAGACGTATGAGTTATGCGCGTGCTCGTTCAAAGCCTCCCGCCGCGATCCGTTCCGTATCGATTTTAGTGGATTTTTCGTGTGATACTTGGAAAAATTCACAAGTCCTCGACGTATTTTCTCAATTGTCTATCCTCTCTATTGGTGTACCGTCTCGTCTTCTCTGCTTCTAAAATCCAGGAGTCAATACCTGAGGTAGATTTAGAGATGATGGGACCATTCTCCCATTGCTCTTTACCTTTTTCCATCTTGTCTCATCGTTGGGAGATGTGCCTGTCTCTTATATGCCTGTCGATTCTTCGTGTGATACTTGGAAATATTTCCGAAAGAATAGATCGAAACGTGTTATAGAACCTTGACATGTTTATCGAAATTGTCTATCGATAGAATAAAATAAAATAGAAATGCATCTATTTTGATGAATGAATTTTAGACTTGGATTCTCTCTTGCATTCGTATAAATAATATATTGATTCGTATGAAGTGTGTTGAACTCTTGAAAGTGAGATAAATCGAAAATTCGAATGCTCCGTTGGCCATCACCCTGCTCGAGTGATGGTGTGTCCACTTGTGTCTGTGATGCCACCGTTGTGTACATATAGCTTTGATATAATCCTGCCTTGAAATAGCCCTTGGACGTTACGGTTGAACGAATCGATCGCGAGCGACGACTCGTCTTTTTTTTTAAATGAGAAGTAGTTTCGTGATAGTGAAACCCTCGAAACCCCGACCAAGGGGCTCCGCCCCCTGGACCCCCGTTGTCGCCCTCGACTCGTCCTTCTTACTGCGCATGCTCAGTCTGTACATCGTCGATGTGACGAATATTTCGACCCATGTAGCCACGAAATGACCGCCTTTGCTCGAAAATGTGCATGTTCGATACGTATTTCATCGTGCAACGTTGTCCTTGGTACCTACGACGATTGTATCTGTTATTTTGTACACGTTTTCTCATATAACGTTGTCTTTGTACGTCTACGACGACCATGATTTTTGCATGACATGCCACATGCGGTTGGGAAGAGAAGTCGTATTGGGGAGTGTATGAAATAGTCTGCGAAGATTACAATCCAAATACCAAATGTGTCTATGTAGGTGTTTTCTGATAGTATAATTTTTTTTTTCTAATCCTTTTGTAGTATATTTTATTTTCCAGTTGTAATCTATTTTTGTAAGTTTGTAAGTCTTTGTTATGTTTTTGATCTTTCAAAATTTCTTCTAAATTTATTAAATTCACAGTTTTTAGGTTTTCCTCTTGATTTTCATATGCCTCTAGCACCGGGTTTCTACAGCAGTCTGCCTCCAAGTTATTCTTACCCGGGTGGTATATTATTTCCATATCATATTGGGATAAGTAATACGTTAGATCACCTAGTTCTTCGTCTGTTCTTGCTTTAATATTGAGTTTTTCTAGCAGTTTATGATCTGAAAAAACTTTGAATGATCTGCCCATGAGCCAGTGTTGCCAATATTTCACTGCCTCTTTTATTGCTAAGCACTCTAGGTATATGGCCTTCTTCCTTTTCTGGCCTTCATTCAGCTTCTTAGAAAAATACGCCACTGGTTTTTCTATTTTTTCTTTTAATTGTGGTTGTTTTAGTACAGCTCCTACACTTTTTAAACTTGCATCTGTGTAAATATGTACTGGTAAATCTGGATCAAAGATAGCTAAAACTGGTTGAGTACAAAGTAAGTTTTTTATTTTTTTAAAGGCTTCTTGACACTCTTCCGACCAGACGAATTTTTGTCCTTTTCTTAATAAATTGTGTAGTGGGTCCAGTATTATGAATATATGTGGTACGTATTCATTGTAGAAGTTAATTTTTCCTAAAAACTGGCGAATGTGTTTTTGTGTTTGTGGCATTGAGAAATTTTGTATTGATATTAGATTATCTTTTATTGGGGAGACTAAGTTATTTTTTATCATGTGGCCTAGGTACTTCACTGAGTTTGATGCAAAAGTGCATTTAGAAAATTTTAATCTAAAACCCTCTTTCCTTATTGCTTCTAGCAATTGTGTTAAATGATTAATATGTTCATCGAATGACTTTGAGAAAATCAAGATATCGTCTATGTAATTTACTGTGAAGTCTGAGAGTTTGTGTTTTCTCATTATGTTGTTCAGAATCCTTTGAAAAATAGCTGGCGACGTCTTAAGGCCAAATGGCAAACAGGTCCATCAAAAGTGTCCTTCTTGCGTTATGAATCCTGTTTTTCTTCTATCTTCAACTCGTAGTGGGATTGACCAGAATGCCGAGTTTATCCGGTTTGGAAAAATATCTGCAGTTCCTTGTTTTTGTCATTAATTCATCAATTAATGGGAATGGTTGTGATTGAGGGATAACTATCTTGTTTAACTCTCTAAAATCTATGCACAATCTTGATCTTCTATCTTCGTCTTTTTTATATGCTAGTGTCACTGGGGCAGCAAAAGGACTGTATGATTCTTCTATCAAGTTTCTTTTTAATAACTCTGAGATTTGTTGTTCTATTTCTTTTTTATCTTTGATTGTACATAATGTCTATATGGTCTCTTCCTGCAATACTTGTCTATCATTAAGTCTATTCTTGCTTCATAATCTTTTACTGTGCCAATATCGTATTTATCCTTGGCAAATAGTGTTTTGTATTTTTTTATAAGGTTTTCTATTTTAGATTTTTCGTGGTGATTTAGGTGGTTTATTGTTATTTGTAAATTGTCTACATCTATATGTTCGTTAAAGTTTATTTGTCGTAGCTTATCATCTTGAAGTCTACGAGGTTTTGTATTTTCTTTGTTTGTTGTGTCGGGAGTTTTTTGTTCTATTTCTAAATTCTCGTTCTGTATTAATCCAAATTTTTTTATACAATCCAGTCCGATTAGAAATTCATAGTTGAATTTTTTGTTGTTTATTATAAAAACGTCTATCTCTTTTTCTATATTAAAAATTTTTGCTTTTATTGTTAATATCATACCTTCAGTTTGATTCACACCATTAATCGTTCTTAAGTTTACTTTTCTTATATTGTTATTCTTATCTTTTTTTAGGTTCAGTATTTTAGAATTTATTAATGAAACATTCGAGCCTGAGTCATATATTCCGGTTACTTCCAATGTCCCGTTTAGTAATATCTTGAGTTCGATCAATGGTGGAATTATTAGTTTTTTTGCTCATTGCAGTTTAGTTTCATTTCCAGGACGGCGTTATTGACATGTTTTATTTTGTTCTCTTTATTTTTGAACCAACATGCTGATTTCTGGGTGATATCTTGTACCTTTGTTATTGTCTTTACAAATTTTACATGGCGTTTTTTCTTTTATGTTATCAGTTTTGTTCTGCTTGATTTCAAATTTGTTTTTATTAACCAAGTGTTCCAGTTTGCCTATTTCATTGTAAAGGTCTTCAGTTTTTCTCAAAGTTTCTCTGTCAATTCTATCAGATATATCAGAAGTTTGGAAGACCAACTGCAATGAGATCTATTAAGGTCCCTGTGTCTATTGATTTTCTTACTTCTAGTAATAATTTTTCTTTTCTTATGGCATAATCCAACAGCGGACTTGATTGGTATTTGAATGCGAGTGCATATCTTATTGGGGTCCACCCCTTGTTGCCGAATGTTTTACAAAATTCAAAAGTCAAAAATTTTTCCTCCATTCTTCCCATTCTGATTGTACTGTAAATTTTATCAATATGCGGCTATACCAATCTGCTTTTTCTAGAAAATATTTTAAAATCTCTATTTTTTTCCTATTTTGTTTTATTTTAAAACGTTCGCATTCTTTTTCGAATTCGTTTATCCATTGGTAGGCATTGGAAGTTTTTCCAGTGAATTTTTCAATTACAAAGTCCTTTGCCACTTTCCCTAAGTTGATCTCGGATTTTTGCTGTCTATCCTCCATTAATTTCTCTAATATTTTTCCCATTATTTCTTCTGAAGCACTAGGTTTAAATGCCGTGATAGTTTTCCTCTCTGTAATTTCTTCCAAATAATAATCATTAAATTGCAAGTTTTCTTCTTCATCCTGTGACGATACGCCTTCCCCTTCTCGTCACGGGCCGAACAGCTGCCCATCACGTGCGCTTCGGCGCCACAAGTACCTCAAAACGCCGCCCGCGGCCCGCGCCGCACCTCGGTCGGCGCGACTTCCCTCGCCACTACTCGGCACCTGCCGGCCGGGTATATAAGGCGGCCGCCGCGTCGAGTCGGGACCAGTCCCTGCGGCCGGGAGCTACCGGCCGCTTCCTACTACACGGTGAACGGGTGTTACCGTCACAGCCGGGAGCTACCGGTGTGTAGGCTTTCCCCCTTCGAGAGCTACCGAAGATACTATACCTTGTCACCTCCTACCCGAGTCGGGAGCTACCGACTCTTCCGCACAGCGGACGCGAGCTACCGTTCGCAGCCGGGAGCTACCGGTGTGCAAGTTTCCCCCCTCGGGAGCTACCGAGGGATTTATTACCTGACCGATCCCCAGACCGGGTGTTACCGAACACCACGCCGACTACCGTTCTCCGCGAATACGCGCCGCGCCGGGAGTCCGCGACCGCACCGAATCCGCCGTGTCCGTCGGATACTAGCTATAAGCCGTCCGCGCCTAGTTGTAAGTCCATGTCTAGTAGTAAGTCTGTGCCTGCGTCCGCGTTAGAATTAAGTTGTGTTTAGTGTTTAGTTAAGTCCGTTTAGTAATAAGTCCGACTCTAATTATAAGCGTGTGAGCCAGCGCGACCTGTGCGCCCTCACACACACACACCACACACACACACACACCCAACACACATTGTAAATACTGTACACCATATACCAACCTTCTCTATTTGAATAAATATCTGTTTGTTACTACATATCGAGAGCAGTGTTTCACCCTTTCTCACCCTAGCCCCGGCGAGCTATTCCCACCGATCCCAGCGTGCGGAAAGGCGTACCGTCACATTGGCGCCCGAACAGGGACCCGCTCCGGGGAAACACTGCTCTGTACAAAGTATAAATGAAAGGTTGGATATATCAATTGTCAAAGGCCGAACTCGCGGCCGAATTGTCACGGATAGGCTTAGACAGCGCCGGTAACATAGACACGCTCCGCCAACGAATCCGTGCCTACGTGGCGGAGAACCCGAGGTACGAGTACTCCAGTCCGGCCCGCGAAGCGACACCCGGAGGAAGCATGGCGAGCCAACCCGAGGAGACGAAACCGATAGTGACCGACACCGCCAGAGTTATCAACCAGATACGAAAGTGGGGCTACCACTTTGACGGCCGAAACGCATGGGCCTTCCTGGAACGGATCGAAGAACTAAAAGAGAGCTATGGCTACTCCGGGGACCAGCTGTTACAGGGTTTGCCCGAGTTACTCCGGGGAGACACTCTCCTATGGTTCCGAAACACTAGAGCCTCCTGGAGAACTTGGGAGGAGTTCACGGAAGACTTCCGAAGAGAGTATCTGCCCCACCAAAGCCGGGCGAAGCTGATCCGTGAGATCCAGGGGCGGTACCGACGAGTCGTTCCACAAATTTGCAACGGTTTTGCTAACCACCATGCGACGAGCGGGAGGAGTCACGCCAGACGAACAACTCGAGTGGCTCTATGAAAATATGCACCTGGACTACAAATATTGTATCCGCCGTCAGGACGTCTCCACTACCCGAGAACTCCAGGCACGGGCCATAGAATACGAGACCATACGGAAGCAGAAGAAAAAGAGGAAGGCCGAGGAGAGGAAGACGACCACCAGCCCGTCGGTCGCCGCCGCCACCTATAACAAGGAAGAATGCTGCTGACGATGCAAGCAGCGAGGCCACACCCGTTTCGACTGCAAGAGGCCGGCCAAGAAGTTCTGCTCTCAGTGCGGAAAGGACGGCGTCCTAACCCGAGATTGCCACCCGAGACCAGGAAACTCCGCCCGGGCCGGAAGCACCGCCGCCGCCACCCGGCCCGAACCGACGTCCGAATAGACTACCGACCGCGGCCCCAAATCACAATCCGCCTACACCAGCGACCACTCGAGGCCTTAATTGATTCCGGCTCAGAAGTGTCCTTCGTCAACGCCGACACCGCTCGATACGCGGAGTCTCTGGGGTATGCTCCGCGCGGCGAGATACAGCGAGTCCACCTGGCGGAAGGAGAGGCCACCGACATCCCGGGGACGTACTCCCTACCCGTACGGATCGGAAGACAAAAATTCCGTCACAGTTTCTTAGTAATGCCGACCCTACAGAACCCCGTACTGATTGGGGTAGATCTATGGGCCCGGATCGGAATTCCGATCCCAGCGCCGCCTCGGACCACCGGGAGACAAGTCCACCCTGCCTGTGGATTCACAACGACCGGACTAGCCGTGAGATCAGCGGCCACTACCTACGGGCCTACACCGACCGGAATAGCGGCCCAAACCGAAGCCGAAGCCCAGCGGCTGCAAGCCTTCATACAACAAGAACTGGCCAAGTTCGAGGACGTCAGCGGGCCGACCGACGTAATCACCCACTGGATTCGGTTAAAAACCGATCAACCGATCAAGCAGCGATACCGGCCAAGGAACCTGGCAATGCAGGAAATCATCAACCAGGAGATGCGGAAGATGGAGGAGGATGGCGTCATAGAACCCTCGCATGGGGCGTGGAGCTCCCCAATTGTGGTGGTCCGGAAAAAGGACGGCTCCCACCGTTTTTGCATTGATTTCCGCCGAGTCAACGACGTCACAGAGAGAGACGCCTACCCGTTGCCGCAGGTGGCCGCCACGTTGGATAAGTTGCGAGGAGCTCGCTACCTATCGACCCTGGATCTACGGAACGGCTACTGGCAGGTGCCACTAGACCCCGAGAACCAACCGATCACAGCCTTCACGGTCCCGGGGAAAGGCTTGATGCAATTCCGGGTGATGCCCTTTGGACTCCACTCTGCCCCGGCCACATTTCAACGACTGCTAGACCAAGTGCTGGGACCCGAGCTAGAGCCCTACGTAATGGTCTACCTGGACGACATCGTCGTGGCCAGCCCGACACTTGACGAGCACCTGGCTGAGGTGTTCCACCGCCTACGAAGGGCCAAGCTCCGTCTCAACCCCGAGAAATGCCATTTCGGCCGGGATCGGTTGAAATACCTGGGCCACGTGGTAGACCGACACGGGGTACGCACCGACCCCGAGAAAGTGAGTGCCATCACCAACTGGCCCGTACCGACCACCATCCGAAGAGTCCGGCAGTTCTTGGGCATGGCCTCGTGGTACCGACGTTTCGTGCCAAATTTCTCGGCTGTCGCCGCACCGCTAACCCGACTGACGCGCAAGAACGCCAAGTGGACCTGGGGCGCGAACGAGGAACGAGCATTCCAACAGCTCAAGCACGCCTTAACAACGGCTCCGGTATTAGCCTGCCCCGACTTCAGTAAACGCTTTGTCCTGCAGACCGACGCTAGCATTCACGGCCTGGGGGCGGTCCTGACCCAGCACCAGGACGAGGGGGAACGTGTGATTGCATACGCCAGCCGAACGTTAAACGGGGCGGAGAAAAATTACAGTGCCACCGAGTTGGAGTGTCTGGCCATTGTATGGGGCATCCGCAAGATGCGAGGGTACTTGGAGGGGTACCCATTTACGGTGGTGACGGACCACCAGTCATTGCGCTGGCTCCAAAAGCTCGAGGAGCCGACCGGACGGCTGGGTCGTTGACTGTTTGAGCTGCAGCAATACACATTCGATGTCCGCTACCGGAAAGGCAGCGCCAACAAGGTCGCCGATGCGCTGTCCCGTCAACCGGAAGTGTGCGCCGTGGATCCTAGCATGGCGGAGGACGACCAAGACACTCCGACCCATCGCACGAACCGGGCACGGCCAAAATGCGAGTGGTATTGACGCATCCTGACGGGTCTCCACAACCGCGCTGAAGACTTTCCGGACTACCGCCTCCAGGACGGCCGTCTCTTCCGCCACATACTCCACACCACCGACTTCCGGGAGACGGACCCAACCGAGCAGTGAAAACTGTGCGTCCCCAGGGAAGACCGGACTCAGGTATTGGCATGGCATCACGCGGACCCCGCCGCCGGACATTTGGGCACCGCCAAGACCATCGCACGGATGGCCCGCCTGTTTTACTGGCCCGGGATGTTCCAGGACATCACCCGATACGTCCAAAATTGTCCAAACTGTTTGGCTCACAAGGCACCGACCACTCGACCCGCGGGAACGCTCCACACCGCCCCGGTCAACCACCCGTGGCAGCAGGTCACGCTCGACCTGATAGGACCGCTGCCCCGATCCACGCAAGGACATGCGTGGCTATTTGGGATGCAAGACCGATTCACAAAATGGGTGGAACTGAAGCCTCTCCAGCGCGCCACCGCTCCGGCCGTCACCAAAGCAATTCTAGACCAGGTGATCTATCGCCACGGGTGCCCGAGCCAGATTATCTCAGACAATGGGACACAACTGAGATCCGACCTGCTGGAGACAACGCTGCAAGCCTTTGGGATCGACCACCGAACCACGCCAGTCCAAGCGCCCCACTGTAACCCTGTGGAACGAACAAATCGGACGATCAAGACCATGGTGGCCCAATACACCGGCAAGAATCACCGCCGTTGGGACGACCACATGTACCCTCTTCAGTTCGCCTACAACACGGCTCAACACGCGGCCACCGGGTACACGCCGGCGTACCTCAACCACGGCCGGGAACTGGCGCTGCCCCACCCGGAGGACCGCCGCCACGCCGCAAACGCCACCCCGCATCAAACCCGGCGACGCCTAGAGGAAGCGTTCGAAGTAGTGCGAATCAACATGGCACGCGCCTTCCAAAAGCAAGAGGCGCACTACAACCTGCGACGCCGTGACTGGAAGCCCCGGGTGGGCGAAACCGTGTGGAAGCGAGATTACCCGCTCTCAAGGAAGGCCTCGGGATTCAACGCGAAGTTGGTCCCCCGTTATACCGGCCCGCTGGAAGTCCGGAGGATCATTTCACCCGTAATCGATCTCCGCGACGCACGGGGACGATGGCATCGCCACGTCCACGTGCAAGATTTGAAGAACGCGCCCGAACCACCGGCAGGGAACACGGAGCAGGAGGAGCACCGCCGCGGGTTGAGCACCGCCCGAGAAGACCCCCCGCGAGCCAATCACCGCGTACGCCGCGGCAGACCGCCGGCCGAGCCGCCGACACCGCGCACGGCCCCCACCACTTGACCACCGGCCAATCGCCGTTAAGCCTCCGGGTATAAAAATCGAGGAATTTCGGAGCAAGGCGATTAGATGGAGCAAACCACGACCATGGGGACACCCATCGATTTAGAAGCCCTCTTCGGAGATCTCAGCGACCTCGACGAAGGAACACCGGAGCCGAGACCGCCCCCGATCACGCCAAACGTGCACCACCGCTCGTCGCCCAAGGTGGGCACCAGAATACAGCGCAGCGACGCCGAGAACCGCCGTCGAGCGGCTCTATTTACGGAGCCCGTACCGCTCAGGCCCCGACCTCGAGGGGCCAGCAAGATGACCGCCTTCCACGGCAGGAACCCGCGACCTCCCGAACCACCGGCGGCTCCGGCCACGAAAAGACCTTCGACGCAGCCCGGGGACCGCAACGCCCTCGTCACCACCCACCGACCACCCGGCGCGCCATCCACGGCCTCCGCACACAACCGCGACACGACCGTCCCGCCGACACCGGCCCCCGGACCACCGCCTGTCACGCGACCTACCGGGCGGCCACCTGTCCGGGTCGTTTCGGTATGCGCCGTGTCGGTGGCCCCAACGGTGACCCCGGCCGTGACTCCACCGCCACGGACCACCGAGGGCGCGACCACCTCCGCCCTGACTTCCGCCGTCGCGGCCGGAGAAACACCGACGTCCGGGCCGAACAGCCGCCGCATCCGCCTACCCACGGGCGAGGAGGTAGAGGTGCCTTTCTTCGCCGGGGCCAAGCATCGGAAATACCGAGTACGCACCGCCACCGATCGCTGGCTCGTGCGTTTCGACCCGTGGGGTCGGTTGACGTCATGCCGCCGTCTCTAAGCGGCATACCTTCTAAGGGGGGAGGTGATGTGACGATACGCCTTCCCCTTCTCGTCACGGGCCGAACAGCTGCCCATCACGTGCGCTTCGGCGCCACAAGTATCTCAAAACGCCGCCCGCAGCCCGCGCCGCACCTGTCGGCTCCGACGCGCGACTTCCCCCGCCACTACTCGGCACCTGCCGGCCGGGTATATAAGGCGGCCGCCGCGTCGAGTCGGGACCAGTCCCTGCGGCCGGGAGCTACCGGCCGCTTCCTACTACACGGTGAACGGGTGCTACCGTCACAGCCGGGAGCTACCGGTGTGTAGGCTTTCCCCCTTCGGGAGCTACCGAAGGTACTTCCTTGTCACCTCCTACCCGAGTCGGGAGCTACCGGACGGACGGGAGCTACCGTTCGCAGCCGGGAGCTACCGGTGTGCAAGTTTCCCCCCTGGGAGCTACCGAGGGATTTATTACCTGACCGATCCCCAGACCGGGTGTTACCGAACACCACGCCGACTACCGTTCTCCGCGAATACGCGCCGCGCCAGGAGTCCGCGACCGCACCGAATCCGCCGTGTCCGTCGGATACTAGCTATAAGCCGTCCGCGCCTAGTTGTAAGTCCATGTCTAGTAGTAAGTCTGTTCCTGCGTCCGCGTTAGAATTAAGTTGCGTTTAGTAGTAAGACCGTTTAGTAATAAGTCCGACTCTAATTATAAGCGTGTGAGCCAGCGCGACCTGTGCGCCCTCACACACACACCACACACACCCAACACACATTGTAAATACTGTACACCATATACCAACCTTCTCTATTTGAATAAATATCTGTTTGTTACTACATATCGAGAGCAGTGTTTCACCCTTTCTCACCCTAGCCCCGGCGAGCTATTCCCACCGATCCCAGCGTGCGGAAAGGCGTACCGTCACAATCCAAATAAACTTTAGTTAAAGCTTTTGATAAACCGATCCATACTTTCCTTGATTGGTGTCTTTTTTTAAATGAATTTTTTACTTTAGCAAATACTTGCGTTTCTGTCAGCTCTGTGTGTTAATTCGCTGGCTGATATTCCTCTGGGAGGCCAAAAGAGCGATCATCGGGTGTTCCTATTGAGGTTAAGCACAATATGTTTGATTTTCCATCTGCTGATCCTCTTATCGTAAAATCAAATCTTAATTTCTCCATTTTGTGTAACTTTTCAACGAGAATGTTGTTTTTTAATGTGCTTATAATTCTTTTGTTCAAGGATAACCAAAATAAAAGACCGAATCGTTTCTCTGTAAAACAAAATATTTTGTGTTTTTATTAATTTAAACTTACGAGTTACTAGTATTTACAACCCTCACCTGTAAAACAAAGAAACAACATTCAATGTCTATTATTCACAATGTTATTCCCTTTACAATTAATCTCTAACACCTAACCTATTTATCTCTCTTGCACACTTTCGGTGACTACTTTATCGATCCCTATCTTTGGGTGGGAAGTTCCAAATCAATCCGAATGTAGTAGAATTTCCTTACAATAATATAAATATTTAATATAAGTATTTAATATTTATATTATTAAGGGTCAAATTTATAACACATATGATGGTTATGAAAGAATGTTGTATACAAAGAGACTTTTTACACTATGTGCAAGTAATTATAGCAATGCCACCGCAAACATCGCATGTCGGTTTAACATTCTTCTTAAAGCAAAAATCAACTGGCGTTTCAAATTGTGCTGATCTCTCTTCTATATAACCGCTTTTATACCATGCATATTTAAATAAATCTCTAAATCTTGGTGATGAAAATTGGAAATGTGTTAATGATTGTAATTTTAAAATAGCATCTCGTGATTGAAGTTTAACTTCTAAATCTAGAAGCATGACAATGTCTGAAAAGTATTTTATAAAATTTTTCCATAAACGAAAACCGTATACATTTAATGGTTGTCTTTGACCCGTTGTCCCTGCTGGTATAGTTAGAAAAACAGAATCTTCTGCAGATTCTGGTTTACTTCTTTCAATTATGGGCAATGTCGAGTCCAAGAATCCAATAATAAAACTGATTTAGGATCAACGTTTAGAAAATAAACTTTTTTAACCAAATCTCAAAATGATGTGATGTTAATTTTCCAGATTTTGAGGCCATAACAAAAATATTCTTCTCTCTAAACATTATTTCTTGTACTCTCGGACTGAATGATCCAGTAGGTTCTTTTAAAACAATAAAAAGAGGTGATAATAATCTACCATCGGCTGAAATTGTTGGTTGTATAGTGTAGCTATGTGTAGTTGCCGATATTGATTGCGCTCTATCTTTTTTTGTACCTTCAATTGCTAAAGAACGACCACTATGTAATTCTAATTGAAAACCGCTTTGATCTGAATTATAAATATTTTCAATTCCATAACGCATAATATGATATTTAACATTTTCGATGAACCTATTGCCTTCTGCTTCCAGATAATCTCTTGATTGTATAGTTTTTTTGTAACAAATTTTGTGACTTTTCGGGAAACAATATTATGTGCCATTTTAAATCTATTTACCCATGATTTTGACGCTGTAAATCCTGGTATATTAATTTCCTGCTGCGCTTTGAGGGCCTATCGAACAATATCAATGTCGTGAATTATTATTGCTTTTTCAAGAGCTTCTTTGAATTTATTTAATGTGTATGATGAAATTTCTTTCAACTTCTGCAATCTAGATCCATCTTTGTTCACTTGCTCTTCCCATCTTTGTAATTGGCGTAGCGATGTAACTTTCCAAAATCGATGTTTCACAGTCCGAAATGATTTTGTCTTATCTGAATCGACAGGTTTCCAAAACTCAACAGCACTTCTTTTGTATTCAATTGGAATATTATCATTTATACATATCATTTCCTTTACATAATACGTTGTTTCTTTATTTTCATTTCTTTGTCTGTTATTGCTTTTATTTCTGATAGGTCAAAAGAATTTTCAAAATCAAGAGAATATTCTTCTTCAATCTCAAATTTCTTCTTGTACATTTGTTGCAGCATATTGTCTATTTTCTGTTGCACTTCTTTTTCTTCATTAGTAAAAGGAGTTTGTGGCATATTAAAAGTGGCAGTAAACAGCAACATTATTACATTTCTTGGATTGAATCGCATTTTGCCTTAAAAAATATGAATAATAAATATATAGATATACACATATATGTTCAACGTACAGATAGTAATAAAAATAAATAAATTGCTTTATTCCCACATGCGGGGTACAACTGCGGACCTCCGCTCCGCTTACATTATATCTTATACATGACTTAACGCATCCGCTTACAACCTTCGCCAAAGAGAGAGAAAGACACACTTCACTCATTCATCCACTCTCTTTCCATTCATTCCTTTGGACCTCCGCTTCCGCCGCATCTTTCTTTTCCTCTCACTCCATTCTCATCCATACTCTCCTCCCTCCCTCCCTCTCCCCTCCCATCCCTCAATTCCTCCAATTCCCTCAACCACTTTTCCCCTTCTCCCCCCTCACTTAGCACCTCATACACCATCTCCTGCCAACCTCTCTCCAAACCCCAACTCGTACAATCTTCCCACACATGTTCCCACGTCTCCTCTCCCCCCTCACAAACCCTGCACTTCCTTCTCTCTTCTCTCTCCCAATATCTATCTCCCCTCATACCATCCCCTAGCCTGAACCTAGCCAACCTTTGCCATCTTTCCTCCTTCCACCCCTTCCTTAAATACTCTGGTACTCCTTTTCCCTTCACCCTTCCATACCATTTTGTGGACACTGACTTTCCTATCTTTTCCCACCTTTCCATTTCCTGCCATCTTCTCTCCTTCCTTACCAACTCCTTTCCTCTCAATTCTCCTCCCTCCCTTAATCTCTCCACCTCCCCCAACTTCCACCCCTTTTCCGCATAAAACTCCCTCCTCTTCTCCTCCCAAGCGCCCAACACTTTCGCCCTCTTTGCTCTTTCTCTTAATTCTTCCCAACACAATCTATCCAGCTTCCCTCCTCTTCTCTCCCCCAATTTCCTTTCATATCCCCACGCTCTCAATCCTGCTCTCCCCCTCAACTTATCTCTTTGCAGCTCCTCCCTTACCTTATACCCCGGAATACTCCTCCCTACTCCCACTACCCATTTTAAAAACCTATCTTGCAACCTTTCAATTTTCTCCTTTTCTTTCCACCCCCAAATCTCCACCCCATACCCCATTACTGCCCACACCAACTTGTCAAATAACCACAATCTCTTTGCCCAATCCTTTCCAAACCTCCTCTTTTCTATCCCCCATACCTCTCTCAATACTACTGCTCCTTTTCTCACCCTCTCCTTTACCTGCTCTTCCTGCCTCCCATTCGCTGTCAATACATACCCTAAATACTTAAATTTTTTCACCTCTTCTATTTCTCTCCCTCTCCATTTCCAATCCACTTTTTCCCATCTCCCTCCTCCCCTCCTACATCTCATCACTTTCGTCTTCTGCACATTCACTTTTAACCTCTTTCCTTCTACATACCCTTCCAACACCCTAATCATCCCCTTCATCCCTGCTTCGTTTTCCGCCACCACTGCGATATCATCCGCGTATGCCAAAGAGAAAATTTTTCTTGCCCCCACCTTAACCCCTCCCCAATCCCCTTTCTCGAGCTCCTCATCCAGATCCGCCAACAACAGGATGAACAGACTTGGGCTAAGGGGACATCCCTGCCTCACCCCTCTGCCTGTCCAAAAACTCCCCCCTTCCTTCTCCCCCACCCTCACTCTACTCACCGTTTCCCTCAGCATCTCCTCACACCTCACCACTAAACCCTCTCTCACCCCCTTCTTCCTCATACCCTCCACCAAAATGTCCCTATCCACCGAGTCAAATGCCACCTTCATGTCCACGAACGTCACTATCAATTTTCCTTTTCTTCTTGCTATCCCCTTATTTATCAAATAGTTCAATGTATAAATCTGGTCTATCGTCCCCATCTTTCTTCTAAAACCCGTTTGACTCGGTGGTAGAAACCCTTTCTCTTCTATCTCTTCTCTCAACCTCTCCGCCAACACCGCCGCATATATTTTGTATGCTGTTTGTGTTAACGTAACCCCTCTATAATCCTCGACTTTCTCTCCTTCCCCCCTCTTTGCAATCGGCACCACTACTCCTTCTCTCCACTCCTCCGGCCAACCTTCCCCCCTCCAAACTCCATTACAAATCTCCCATAACCACATCCTCACCTCTCCCCCTCCATGCTTCCACACCTCATTTACAATACCATCCTCCCCCGCTGCCTTTCCCTCCTTCAACTTTCTAATCCCTTTCAATTTTCTCTCTACTTATCTCTCCTTCTTCCTCCGTCTTCCTTCTCCTACTCTCTACTTCCCTCGTTACCTTCCAATCTACCCCCCTAACACCTCCTTAAAATACCTTTCCCACTCTTCCATTTCAATTCCTTCTTTTATCACCTTTTTTCTCTTCCTTTCCCTATTTATCACCTTCCAAGCCTGTCCCTCTGTTCTCACCCCCTCTATCTCTCTCTCCCAGCTCTCTCTCTCCCTTCTCTTTTTCTCCTCACACAACTTTCTATACTCCTTCTTCACTGCCTTATACCTTTCTCCCTCTCCTCCTTCCTTCCTCCATCTCCTTAACTCCTCTTTCAGTTCCGCCTTCAACCCTCTGCATTCCCAATTCCACCAACCCTTCTTCCCCCTCTCTTCCCCTCCTTTCTCCACCTTCTCTATCGTCTCCTCCACCCTTTTTTTTGTTTTTTTTTACCCAGGGGAAATCCTTTATGGATACCCGAGAGGTCCGGGGGGACCTCTACGGGTTATGTAGGACTCACCGGAGGGGAAAGAAGTTCCCCTCCGGCATACCCACTAAAACCCCTGGGGGTGACCTTCCTTGCCCATAGAGAGGGGGAGCCGGGTATCGCCAGAAGCATTTTATCCGGCCTCCCTCGGGCATGGCCGTAATCGGCCCCTATCCTGGGGGGGAGACAGAGCTCCCCCCCAAAATAAGTTTCCGAACTCCGGGGAAGGCTGGGTCACCGCAACCTCCCCCCCCCCAGTTGTTAGGAGGGGGGCCGCCCCCGGGTGGAAGTGGGGCAAGAGGCGACTGGGGGCCCCCGCCCCCAGTCACCTCTTTTTAGGAATCCCCTTTCTTTCGAGGATTTTCGCGGTTTTCTTCTTGGACTTAGGGTGGAAGTCCTCTACAGAGGGAGGACCCTCCACCTCTATTAGTCCATCCGCGAAAAACTTATTCGCCTCGAGGCGGTAGACGGGAGGGGTCGCCTTGGCGTCCCCTCCCGAACTACCCGCCCTCGAGGCGATAGAGCGCCGATGCAAGGACAACGTCACCTGGCAACGGAGCTCCCAGCCTGGGTGCTCCGTTGCCAGTTTAGTAACAGCGCCCTTAATTGCATCGACGCTGGCCAATCCATTGGGGAGAATATGGGCAGAGAATCTCATCTCCTTACCCCGGTTTCCCCCCGATTTCCTACGGAGACCTTCGAATATTCGGGGGTCAAGCCGCGAAATCCTCCCCACCAACAATTCTCACAATTCGGAATCCGGTGGGAGCACCGAATCCGTTCTTACCGCCGTCTCTAGGTGTTCCCAGAGAACGAAGTCTGATCGGTGGAGGAGGGAGAAAGAAACGGAAGCAATCCCCGTCTCCCCCCTCACTTCCCACCCCCCCAAACGCCACTGACGGCCCCGGAGACAAAGCCGACTTCCGAACACTGGGAGGAGCCACAGATTCCCCCCTGGGTTTACCACCTTTTCCACCCAAAGTGATCGGGCCTCCCCCTCCTCCATACCCGTCATCCTTGTCAGGCAGACGGTGGGGCGAAGGTTAGTCAATTTACAATCAACATCTACCTTCGCCCCAGACTCCTCCGTATGGGGGGTATTGGAGGCGGCCCATCGCAACCAACGATCATATAGATCGTCCGGGGCAGCCTCCACGTCCACTACCCACCCAATGATTGGCGCAGGTATGGGGACGGAAGAGGGTGAACTGTCAGTTACCTCCAAATCCGCCCCCCCTGCACCTCCTCAACTGGGGGGAGAGGAGAGCTTCCCCCCCCCAACTACCACTCCCTTCATGGGCTCCTCAGAAGGAGAGCCCATGGAGGGCAGAACCTCCACGGAGGCCGCCCCCGAGCTGGCATCTAAGCCATCCTCAGGAACGACCTCCATGGAAACATCCTCCTGGGGAGGAGACACCCCGACCGATGTCGGGGGCCCCTCCCCAGGAACAACCGGGGAGGGGGGTGAAGCCCCCTCCCCTTCCTCCGTTTCCTCCTCCCTCCCCCGCGACGGGGAGGGACCACGGGGCACCCGCTCCCACCAATCCGGTGGTAAGCGGGTAGCCCCGCGTCTGCACACTGGGGGCAGTGTGCGGCCGGCGCCGCACACGCCCCCACATGGTGCCCGTCCCCGCCGCACCGGAGGCAGGAACTGCCCCGGTCGACGGTGGACGGGCACCATCTTCTAACGTGCCCCCGTCCCAGGCACCTATAGCACCTGGGGGGGCATTTACCTCCGGGGAGGTCTGCGTCCCGACAGAACGGGACGCAGGCCTCCCCACACCTCGAACCGCCGAGGCGTAGGACATCGGGCCCACGCCTCCCGAACGACTCGGGGGGACGAAACCCCCCGAGCACGCACATCTCCTCCCGCCAAGCTCCTCCTCTAAGAGGAGGAGGAAAGTCTCTACCGCCTTCCGGATCAATGTCCGGAAGGCACCACCACACCACCCCGCAGTAGCAGAGTAGTGCGGGGGGCCTGCGTCGCACCCCCCGCACCGCCCGTCGTCCGATAACGACGTGAGGGGAGCCGGGACTCTACCCCCCCCCCAGGCCGGCCCCTGGGGCGGTACGTTCGACATATTTTTAAACATCCTATCCATAAATTTGTAATTTTTTTACGTGGTTGTCTTCCACGGGAGGTCATATTGGAGACTCCACTCCTAGGTCGGTTGGGATAACCCCCCTCACGAGCCCGACCTGCCCGAGTTTTTTAACATGGTTTTCCTTCCATGTGTGAGCTCTTAGACCCCTGGGATCTCTCCCAGGGGAGCCCCTCCACCACGGCAAGGTGGCTCACAACGGAGGGGGGCCTCCACCCTCTTTTTTTTTTTGATTACCCAGGGGAAATCCTTTATGGATACCCGAGAGGCCCGGGGGGACCTCTACGGGTTATGTGGGACTCACCGGAGGGGAAAAGAAGTTCCCCTCCGGCATACCCACTAAAACCCCTGGGGGTGACCATCCTTGCCCATAGTGAGGGGGAGCCGGGTATCGCCAGAGGCATTTTGTCCGGCTTCCCCTCGGGCGTGGCCAATACCGGCCCCTATCCTGGGGGAGGGAGTAATAATACTCCTTCCCCAGAAACTAGACTACCAGTCTCAGGGAAGGCTGGGTCAACACAGCCTTCCCCCGCCCCTCCCCGATGTTAGGAGGAAGGGGCAACCCCCGGATGTTATGGGGGCTAAGGGCGATTGGGGGCCTCCGCCACCAATCGCCCTTGGTTAAACCCTTAACTGGGGGGAAAAAACAAGTCTCCCCCCAGTTTATAGCTGTGTGAGGGGTGACAGAGGGAGGAGAAAGAACTCCTTCTCCTCGCGGACCCTCCCCCCCCATCATCAGGCCGGGGAAAGCAAGTTTCCCCGGTCTTCAGGAAGGGGGGGCCACTAATGTCATCCCTTAGTCTCTCTCTGATCCCTCCCAACACATGGGGAGGGACCAGCTTCCTGGGAGCTGAGGGCCGAGACGATCTTCATGACGAAGGCGTCCTCCTCCTCCCTGGACACATCCAATTCTCCGGTCCTCCGGAATGCACGACGAGCGGTCTTGTACCTGCCTATAAAGGCATCAACCTCCTGACTCGTCGCCTCCCATGCCTTAAAAAGGGGGGCTATGCAGGCCGAGGGGACATCGCCGAACTGCTCCGGCACCCAGCCTCGGCCGTCATCCAATACCACGTCCCCCAGCCTAAGTTCGTCCACCTCCTTTACCTTCCCTTGGGCCTTAACGGCCACAGGGGCGTCGTTCGAGAGGGGCGTCGCCCCCACATCCTTTTTGGCTTTGCCGGAGGCCTTACTGGACTTACTGTCCACTGGGGCAGAGTCCAGAGGGGGCTCCACCCCAGCCTCCCTATCGGTCAGCCTCCTGAGGCTGACCAAGGGGAGGAGGCGGGAGAGTTTGGCATCAGCAACTCCCGCCTCTCCCCCGTCCGAAATAGGGGGGGATTAATATTAAAACGTATAATAGAATCAGACCCCACTATTTCTGGAAAACTATGAAAAATGACATACAAAATTTTATTCGTAAATGCAGAGCGTGCCAATTAAAGAAATTAACTAGAGTAAAGACTAAGCAACCTATGATTATTACCGATACTCCCGGTGCAGCTTTTGATAAAGTAGCTATGGATATTATGGGACCACTCCCGGTAACTGCGCAAGGAAATCAATATATTTTAACCATTCAAGATTTGTTAACGAAATATTCTATTGCTATACCTCTAAGAGAAGCAACCTCATTGTCAATCGCCGATGCTATAGCTAAACACTTCATTTACATATACGGCGCCCCAAAAGCAATTTTAACAGATCAAGGAGCAAACTTCCTATCTTATGCGCTCTTATGCGCTCTTTAACAAAAAGATTCAATATTCAACATTTTAAGACCACTGCATATCACCCTCAATCAAACGGATCAATAGAAAGATCGCATCACGTATTAATGGAGTATCTTAAAACTCAAGTAAATAAAGAAGATAATTGGGATAATTATATTAGCATGGCTATGTTCTCATATAACACAAGTGTACATGAAGGAACGAAATTCTCGCCCTATGAACTTATTTTTGGAAAAATGGCAAGAATGCCCTCATCGCATGCCCCTATAGAAGAAAACTTAGAACCAACGTACCACGAATACATAACTAACTTGTTTAACAAACTGCGTGACACTCAGGAAGAAGCACGCCTAAATCTGATTAAAGCGAAAGAAACCAGCAAAAAATACTATGATCAACGCCTTAATCCAAGAAATTTTAAAGTCGGAATGAATGTATTTTTATTAAAAGAACCTCGAAAAGGGAAATTTTCAGACCAATATGTTGGCCCATATGAGATAACAGAAGTTTTACCATTAAATAACGTTAAAATCCTTATAGGAAATAAGCACCGTGTGGTGCATGTCGATAAATTAAAAATAGCCCATGTGGATCCTGGATGAAAATTAATATATTTATTCTGTTCGCAGATGCATTGGTATCGATCAAGGGTCCACCCCGAACTTACTTTAACCAATGTGAATTACCGCAATCAACCATATTTTATCTACTGCACCAAGCTCGCAGGATATCGAGAGGAAGCAACTAATCGCAGCATATGTCTCGCATGTTATAACCACATCCGAATTCCTCTCCTTCGCGCTCAATACAGATTTACTAATTCACACCTTACAATTTGCGGATTATCATACAGACTAATATACTGCTTTCATTGTTCAAGTCCAATCACCTACCAAAAATCATTTAAAGAATGCAGTCTATGCACTATCAAGTTTGCTGAATTTTGTGCTAGAATCGAACAATTAAATCATTCATTAGAGGATTACGATGATCCTGTTGTTCTTACTATAGACGGAGAATATTACTAATTTACTGCTATATAATCTTATTATTACTAATCTTATTAGTAATCTAATCTTATTATTATTATTAATCTTGCTACTATATAATCTTGCTATTGAATAATCCCAGTATCTTATTAATTTTATTATAATTTAATCCCACCGTGCCTCCTTATACTAATGAATCACCTAATAGATCCTACCGCATGAAACTAACACTACAAATAACGTTATTAATTAGAATATTATTCCAGAAAAACAATTAAAATCAAAGAAAAAATATTAAAAGTAAAATCACTAAATATACAGTATATAATCTTAATTTTAAGTACATATTATATCAAGTATTAATCTCACCGCAAAAAATATAAAAACATAATCAATACAAAAATACATATATCTTTAGTTTTAAGTGCCCTTGGCCTTTTATATTAATAAACAGCCAAGAGGAAATTGGGAAGTTTAGTAACAATATTAAGCTTCCACAAGCAAGAATTCCTGCTGTATACCGCCTTATGTGATATATAGTATGAATTTTTCTAATTACAATCTGCGGGCCTGAGATAGATTGTAATACAAAGTAATGAACATTGCTCATTGCTTCGTTTCAGAACGTTACGATTTGTTACGATTTTTACTCGCGACGTTCGCTTCCCACTGCTTTGCCCGTTCATTTCTAATAACATTAATTAATATTCATGTCACGAAATTATGCATACATGAATCCTACTGCAATTATCGCATCGAGAAATCCCACCGCGATTATCACATCGTGTTAGTTATATAATAAATCCCACCGCGATCATCGCATTGTGTTATCCCACCGCCGTTGTCGCGTCATGTTAATTATAGTATCTAATTAATAAATCCCACCGCGATCATCGCATTGTGTTAATCATAAATCCTACCACGATTATTGCATTCGTGTTATCTATAATATTCAGTTAAATCCCACCGCGATTACTGAATCGTGTTAATTACTAAAATCCCACCGCGATTGTCGCGTCGTGTCAATTATAAGAATCCCACCGCCATTGTCGCGTCATGTTAATTGTAAGTAAGTAAATCTCACCGCCATTGTCGCGTCATGTTAATTATAGTATCTAATTAAGTCGTTTCCAGAAATGATAATGATTTTTATTCATATCAGTTTCCTACTATTTTCACTGAATCGTTGCAACACTTACTACTTTCGCTGAATCACTGAATCATTGTAAAATCCACTATTTTAGGAACAATTGTATACATACATATTTACATTGCGTTAGATAATAAGCACGTAACTCATTTATTACTTATATCCCATTACATTCCACCGTTAAAAGTAACGCTGGCAAAGGCCAGTTCATTTATCGCTACGTTAGATTTATCCCACCGCGCTTCATCCCACCGCGTTGATATTGTAATATTTGTATCCCACCGCGCTGATATTGTAATATTTGTTAGTATCCCACCGTGCCTAGATTTATTTAGAATACTATTGCAAAATGTGTCCGCGAGACACCCAATCTAGAAATAGAGCAAATAGACCGCAACCAGAATATTCTATATTGTCTGAATTAACGTGCTTACGAATAGAATGTTATAGCAAAAATAATATTGAACTCTGTTCCGCATGCCACGAAGCGACATTTGAACCCGAAAACTTTGAACGAATTATAAAACACGAATTCACATTAGGATATTCTTGTAACCGTGTTTGTCATAACTGTGGAAATACTTTATATCAAACGAGACGCGCTCTCGATTGTGAAGATTGTCTCAATGGCTACCCTGGTTTAGTCCATGAAATGAATTTCTTGGGCTACCCTATGCAAAACCTACTTAGAATCCTGATATGATGTTGTAAACGAATTAACTTACCGTCTAATTGTTGAAGACACTGATACTACTTCAACCATATATGTAATAAGCGCACGAACTCAGTAATTTTAATCCCACCGCGCAAGTAACTGTTTTAATATCGTCATAAATCCCACCGCGCTAGGATTGTTTAGTATATTATCTAAAATGTGCCCTATAATTGTAAATCAGAGACGGCACCCGCTCTAACTTCTATCATTAATTATAAGACTATTGTAAATCATATTTCTATGTTTAATCCCACCGCGTTATTATTATTAAGTCAAATACTATATTATATCGTGTGTTACAGACAATGTTACCCGTAATACTGCTACTTATTGTAATCGCACCAACACACGCTCTTATTGGTTTCGACTGTGGTGGACGACATTTAAACATTACCACTGTGTCACTACTTGATGTCGGCGAGTGCAACTTGGACATTCGACCGCCGAACAATGTTACAGTTTCGATTCAACTCCTACAACTCTCTGACTACAGCCATGCCGAAGTTTTCCAGTGTAAAGTGGAAATTTCAAGGACTATATTTCATTGCGGCATGCACTCACATATCTCCGCTGTCCGAAATGGACAAGCCGATTACGTTCACGAGACAGGATATACCTCGTGCATACGTATGTTTCAAGATGGAACACTTTCACTTGGACCTGAAAACCTCCTTACTGGATTAAAAGGCAACCAAACTACATACCGCAGCATCACCTTGGCAGGACGTATATCGAACGACGGAACCTGCAAGGGCACTCAATATTCCGATCCCTATGGAACATGGGACGATGTTATAATTCAAGCCAGCGTCAAAATAGCGCTGAAATCTTCATTTGTTCCAGTTCAACTCAACTCTGGAAAAATCAAACTACGATCTGGAACAACTTGCACATTATCGGACAGTTTCTGTCTCGATCCTGACGACGGTTATTCGTATTGGAACGCTATGCCGACGTCGTCATGTAATTTCAATCAGTATGATGTCCTATACGAAGGACCAGCAGCAAAGATTACAAGTAATCTCGAAAAATCTACTTCTCCTACTGTTTATAGCTTAACCACTCAAGATATTACATTCGCATTAACAAGTACCAAGAAACATCCTTTGTGTGGATACACCTTGCTCCGCACAGAGCATCCTAAGCTCTTTATTTTGGAAATTAACCAAGGAGACGTTTTTGCTAAACGAAAAGGCATTCCCATTCACAACCTGGATATATTCACGTATATGAATTCTAAATTCGTGTACGTAGAGAAACATGTTCGCACCCAGATGACATCTCTTTATCATAATGTAATACAACAAAAATGCGAACTCGAACGTCAAGTAATTACTAATACTTTATCTTTTGCAACTCTTCAGCCTGACGAATTCGCTTACAGGCTCATGAAAGGCTCTGGATACATGGCAGTAACCGCTGGAGAAGCTGTTCATGTAATTAAATGCATACCTATTGAAGCAACTTTGAGGAAAACAGATGAATGCTACTCTGAATTACCTGTAACCGTGCGAAATGCCTCACTTTACTTGACACCGAAATCAAGGATCCTCACTAAATTTGGAAATGAAAGAGAATGCAGCAATGAGTTGCCTACGCTCTACCGAGTAGAGAACACTTGGATCCAATTTACTCCAAAACCACAAGTACTACAAATTCCACCGCAACAATTACAACCCATGATGAAACTATCGTGGAAATACGCAATTCCCGGACCATTAGCTGTCAGCGGGATCTACTCTGAAGAAGATATCGAGAAATTGAGAGACCACATCATGTTTCCAGCAGAGAAACCAGCTCTCCTTAACGAAGTCGCAAGAAGGATCACTGGATATCCTATTAACGCAAATGGCGTTTCTGTATATAATTTACTCGACGAAGCATCTCTCAACAAAATAGTAGATGGTGCTGCGTCGCGTGTTTGGAAAGGATTCATTAGTTTCGGTTCAGCAACCGCCGGAATTATTGGAATCTTCATGATAATAAGAGTTATAAAATTGATTATAGATACCACAATTCATGGTTACGCACTCCACACCGTGTATGGATGCAGCCTACACTTATTAGGAGCCGTATGGAGTTCTCTGACGCATCTACTACTTCATTTGGCCAGAGGACCGCCACAGAAGCATCGCAGAAATCAACCAAGAGATTCCAGAGCAACGCAATGCCAAACGTCTTTTAATGACCATCCCACCGCACCAATCGATCGTCCATCGCCTATTCCTGCCCAGAGAGGAGAAACGACGAACGGACCCAGCAGCGTAAATACAAACTCTACTCCCGACAATAATCCGTATAAATTACTAAGAAATCAGTTTGATGATCTCGAACAAATCCCTACGAAAACATCGGGATTCGTTCTAAAATAGGGGGGAGATGTCACGTCCCCGCCCAAAAATTTCAAAACTATAGTTATATAACTACTATCTACTATAACTACTATATCCCACCGCTTACATATTATATTCTCACGTTATATTATGCAATTTGCTATATTATTCCACCGCTTACGTACTATATTAATTACGATAATATCCCACCGCTTCAATCACTTAAATTCTATATATTAATTTTACCAGAAGCAAACTTGCTATATTTTATAATCGTTACACACCATATAATCCCATCGTTTTATCGTTATCCGCACACGTTATTTTAAGTAAACAAATAGAAAGACAAAGTTATGCACCCCCAAATTATCAGAGAGATATAACCTCATTGCCACAACTTGTATCCTTATAAAATCAACCGTCGGTAACCTTTTTTTTTTTTTTTTTGGTTACCCAGGGGAAATCCTTTATGGATACCCGAGAGGCCCGGGGGGACCTCTACGGGTTATGTGGGACTCACCGGAGGGGAAAAAGTTCCCCTCCGGCATACCCACTAAAACCCCTGGGGGTGACCGTCCTTGCCCATAGTGAGGGAGAGCCGGGTATCGCCTAGAAGCATTCGTCCGGCTCCCCCTCGGGCGTGGCTTTTTAACAGCCCCTATCCTGGGGGGGGAGAAAACTCCCCCCCAAAATAAAATTTACCAAGCTCCGGGGAAGATTGGGTCACCACAACCTTCCCCCGCCCCCCCCCCAGATGTAAGGAGGGGGGGCCGCCCCGGATGTTGGTGGGGCTAAAGGTGGCTGGGGGCCCCCGCCCCCAGCCACCTTTACATTTGTTTTCTCGCCCCCCGCTTCCTTGTCTTTTTCGGGTGGAGATCCGGGGGGGGGAAGATCCTCCCCCTCCTTCCACCCCTTGACAAAGAAGCGGTTAGCTTCTAACGTAAAGTCGGGAGGGGGCTTTTTTAACCCACCTCCCGACTCCTCCACACTTCTGCACCGCCCAAAAATGCGCGGGGACCGCGGTCAAATAAATGAACCTAAGTCCCCAGCTCGGGTTGTCCTTAACAACAGCCCGAGCTGAGTCCCATATAAATTGGACGGTGCCCCTCCGGCCGCGGGGAAGGACATCCGCGAAAAAGTCAATAAGGCCTTCCCTGGACCACGTGAGTGCACACAACCCCTCGGCGATCGAGGGGTCTTGCATCCTCACAGCCCCCACAACCCTGTCCCACACCAAACGGTGGAACGGGTGTGGGGGGCTTGGAAAGATCTTCCGAGTCGAGGGGAGTCCCGGATCGTACCCGGGGTCTCCCTCGGGAGGTGGGTGGAAGCGGAGGCATAAGAATATTGCCCCCAACTCCGCACCCACCGTATCTACAAGCTCCTCCGGATTGCCGTCCTGCTTGGCCACCATCAAAGTGGTGGCCGGGGGGGCGGCATCCTGAAGGGACACCGCCCCTTTCGCCTTATCGGTCAGCCTCACAAGGCTGACCGAGGGGAGGAGGCGGGAGAGCTTGGCATCAGCTACTCCCGCCTCCCTTCCATCTGAAACAGGGGGGGAGATTTTCTCCCTCTTTCTGTTTTCACGAGGGAGGGGAGTTTCCCCCACTCCCCCATTACCACCATCCACCTCCATGAGCTCCCCAGATGGGGGAGTCCATGGAGGGTGAACACTCCACAGAGGTCGCCCCCGACCCAGCACACGAGCCAGTCTCAGGGACGACCTCCATGGGTACCTCTGCCTGGGGAAGGGTCGCCTCGACCGGAGGCTGAGGCCCCTCCCCAGGAATTACAATCGGGGAGGGGGGGAAGCCCCACTCCCCTCCTCAAGAACAACCGGGGAAGGGGGTGAAGCCCCCTTCCCCTTCTTCCTCTTCCTCCTCCCTCCCCCACGACGGGGAGGGACCACGGGGCACCCATTCCCGCCAATTCTATGGCGGGCCGGTAACCCCGCGTCGGCACACTGGGGGCAGTGTGCGGCCGGCGCCGCACACGCCCCCACATGGTGCCCGTCCCCGCCGCACCGGAGGCAAGAATTGCCCCGGTCGACGGCGGACGGGCACCACCTACGAATGTGCCCCCGCCCCAGGCACTTGAAGCACCTGGGGGGGGGCACTTACCTCCGGGGAAGTCTGCGTCCCGACGGAACGAGACGCAGGCCTCCCTTTGCCTCTAACAACCGAGGCGTAGGACCCGGACGGAGCCGGGCCTACGCCTCCCGGACTGCTCTGGGGGACGGAACCCCCAGGGCAGAAACCCTTCGACAAAACCACCGGCTCCCCCAGTAAATGGAGGAGCCCCTCGAACACCGCCAGGGCCCTCTCTAAAAGGAGGACCCTGGCCTCCTCGAATGCGCCACCCGCAGACGCATTCTTGGGCAGGGGGCCTGCGTCGCACCCCCTGCCCGGTGTGTCGCCTGATGACGACGTGGGGAAGGCCACACCACCCCCCCCCACGCCGGCCCCTGGGGATCCGAGACCCCTGGGGCGGTAAGTTTGACTTCATATTGTACATCTCAACCATAAAGTGTTATTATTTAACCTGGTTGTCTTCCAGGAGGGGGTTATTTCGGAGCCCCCCACTCCTAGGCCGGTTGGTATAACCCTCCTCACGAGTCCGGCCTACCCGGGTTTTTTAACATGGTTTTCCTTCCATGTGTGAGCTCTTAGACCCCTGGGATCTCTCCCAGGGGAGCCCCTCCACCACGGCAAGGTGGCTCACAACGGAGGGGAACCGTCGGTAACCTCAAATTCTACATTACCGACAGTCGATAAAACAGTTTCCTACCGCAGATAAGTTACCATAAATCGGTAACGAAGATTCCTTTTTTATCAATAACGCATAAGAAGCCCTGCTTTATCGCCTACTACATGTATTTGTCAAAAGTTCTTACGTAGCTCATTGATGAAATATTTGATAGTTCGAAACTGAATAACACCTATATAGGTCGAAAGACCTTGTCGCACAGAGTCCAAAACCGTTTTTAGAATTTCGAAATTCCTTCTAGTTTCCGAGTTATTAAAGGTTAAAGTTTGACCTTGAGCTACCCTGAAGGATGACCTTCAGGGTCAACTGAATGTACCTGTCCCACCCCCACACCTGTGCACCTTTTGGTTCACGAAATATGCCCAAAAACAGATTTTAAATATGACTTTCTCTTTCTATCATATATAATACTTATAGGACCATATATAAGCTACCTCACTCTAACACACGTTTAGTATATACCGTATATTCTAGCCCAGTATTGCTTTCTCACTCGCACCCGCATATTATATATTAAACGCTATTACCCTCTCACTCGCACTCATATAGATTTTGTAATGTTAAAACGAGAGAACAATTAATTAACAATTTATTAAATCTGATTTAACCAATGAAAAGAACGAAAAATGTAGAATAAAAAATCCTAATTACGTTTATTTTTATGAACAGCCGTTCTCTTGTTTTAGCAAGTTTAAGTTAAAGCATTATTAAACGAATTTACGTATAGAATATTATTCGTTTTATTTCTTAGCAATGATGCAATCATGATGACGTAATAACACGAGGACAAATAATTAATAATTTTCACTAGCAAGTATAACCATTGAAAAGAGGAGAAAATCCCACGTAAATAATCTTAATAATAATTTTTTATAAGAACAACCGTTCTCCTGTTATTAAGATGCATCAGTAATAAATAATTAATTAAGTATATATATATATCCCACCGCATTAATATGCTTCGAATATTTCATTTATATTGTTATATTATATTAAGTTAACAAGCAGAAGCACGAGAATAATTTCAATAATCTAATAAATTAATAATTAACGAAGTCTCATTGAGAAAATAATTCAAATAATAAATCTCTTATTCTCTTGCTCTTGCCCTTGAGAAATTCTCAGACGATGACATCATGCAATAACAATTAGAACAAATAAATAATAATTTCAACTAATGCTTATAATCAAATGAAAGAGGAAAATTTACTGAATAATTAATTCTAATGAAGTTTTTTAAAATAAGAAGCCGTTCAATTGTTACTGCATTTAGAAGATGAAGCGTTATAAACGATTTCATACGTTAAATATTAAAGCATCTTATTAAGCATAGGCTATAAGAACATTTATCCTACAGACATGTCCATATATGGTAATGTGAATCGTCGATGATGTCATAGGAATGCGGAAACCAAAAAATGGGAATTCCGTAATGAAACTATATTCAAAAGAAAGATCGTAATTTGTCAATCAAAAAATCTTAATATTATAAATTAGAATCTCTTACCGTTTCCGAATTATTGCGTAAAAAGCAAAGAAAAAATATCATATTACACACAGGAAATGATGTCACCGATGACTCACTCGATGAAGCATCGAAGATGCGGCATCTCTTTGTAAATCGTAGTCACAACAATCTTCGATGCGGCAAACCCTTTGTAATACGATTCTCTCGCCGCGGCATCTCTTTGTGAGTCACGACGAGATGAAATTTCGCTACCTCTTCCCACACACCGCAAGTACCCCTCTGCCTACAAACTCTAGTATACAGGGTGATCCAAGATAACCTTCCACCTGTAAAATGACATATTCCTGACACAATTCTAAGACGATTTTTCCTTTATCAAAATTTGATTTGAAGCGTAGTTTTCGAGTTACAAGCAAAAATAGTTAGGAAATCACGCGTCGAGTACAGAAGGCAGGCAGGAGCGGCGCACCGCGAGCGTAACGCGGGTTCAGTTGACCGCCCGACGGGTGATTACCACCGCGTGAGTCGCTATTTTAATCTTATGACATAAAATTATGCTTTAAATAAAATTTTTATAAAGAAAAAAGTGTCTTAGAATTATGTTAGGAATACGTGTTCCTTAAAATAAAAATTACTTTAATAACAAAGAGTTGTTCCGGTTCGCCGGCCGTTGAACGCTGCAATCAGCTGATTGCTACACGCGTGTAATGCATGTGTGCATAAAAAGAAAGAGAGAGAGAGAGAGAGGGAAGGAGGGAGAGACATTCATACACATGCACGCACGTACGCATACACTTTTTTCTCACTCTCTTTCTCTCTTTTACACAACACACTCTCTCATTCAATCACTCATTTAATCACTCACTCACCTGCTCAATCACCTTGTAGCAGCGTAGCGAATCCTCATGCTACGTGTTAGGTCAGGTCAGGTCTGCTGCACCGTTATGATTAAGTTGTAGAGACAAAACTTTTTGTAAATTACTCTCACTCGATTAACACAATACAGAATACGCGATAACGAATTCACTGATTCACTGACTCACTACCGATTCACTGATACCAAAAATTACTTTAAAAGAAACGCGAATGCAAATAGCACATGACTCGACGCGAAGCGACGGACCGCGGAAACTGCGCGACCACCAGGGTTATGTTGACAGTTGACTAGCGCTGCGACTTGCGCGTGGCGCGTGATCGACACGAGATGAGACGAACGACGGTGATTGGCCGATTCGCTTAAATTCTACTGCTTTCTGCTTAACTTTTTTTATGTGCCACGGCCTTTAAACCTTCGCATTGCGAATGCGGTAGAAAACATGAAACGTATAATGACGTACTTAAAAAAATTAATTATTTATTACAATTAATAACTATTTATAATTATAATAAATAATAATTATTTTTAAAAGCATGTGTTATACGTTATTACGTTTTCGAAACTATTGCATTCACGATGCGAAGGTTTCAGTCAATTGCAAGAATAATGTAATTAATAAATTACATTTGGGAATTTGGGAAAATTTATTTTTATTTTGCTCAAAAGAGATGTTCCAACGTTAAAATGTATTGGTCGCTCTGAAAAGAGCGGATTGAATAAAAAAAATTTTAGAGCAGATGCTCGAAATGCCCGCCATCCATCCTAATGCAAGCTCTCATGCGTTTTAATAAATTTCTTTCGACGTTCTGCATTACTTCTTCGTCGATATCCCAAATAGCCAATCGTAATCTTGTCTCTAGATCTTCAATATCTTCGGGAAGAGTTTTATAAATTATTTCTTTACAATATCCCCATAAGAAGAAATCCAGAGGGTTGAGATCCGGCGATCTTGCGGGCCAACGTATCGGGCCGTACCGACCCATCCAGCGTCTGGGAAAATGCTCGTTTAAATAATTTGTAACGATCCTGGCATTGTGTGGCCCAGCACCGTCTTGTTGAAAGACAATCTCGTTTCTTTCACATAATGGCACATTTTCGAGAAAATCTGGTAGATTTTCTGTTAAAAAATCGACGTAGGTTCTCCCAGTTAAGACATCTGGAAGAATAACTGGACCAAGTATTTCAGTGCCCATTATTCCGGCCCACACATTGATCTTCCAACGAGTTTGAAAATTTCGGAGTCGCGTGACTCTGGGATTTTCTTCATTCCAAAAGTGCATATTATGCACATTAAAAATCCCCTCTTGTGTGAATAGCGATTCATCGCTGAATATTACACGAGAGGAATATCTGGGATCTCGATCGACGTTTCGCAGAAAATTTTCGCAAAACGTTCGTCTTGCAGGGTAATCTGCTGGTCGTAAATGTTGTACGCGTGTATAATGAAACGCGTGCAACTTTTCTTCTTTTAATATCCTTTGTACAGTTGTGTAAGATAAATTGTGCTCTCGAGCAACTACCCGAATACTTGTTTCGGGATTATTCTCAAAAGCACGTATAACTCTTTCCGTGTTCCGTACATTTCTAACGGCGCGATCTCCACCAGCGTCGTGTTTGTTCGGCAGGACACTGCCAGTATCGTAAAGTCTTTGAGCTGCTGCAAGTATGACGTGACCCGATGGATGTCTTCGGTCTGGATGCATTTCGGCGTATCTTCTTGCAGCAAGGTTCTGCTGCCCGTGACACTCGCCAAGTGCCATTAGCATGTCGTAGTATTCTTGACTTGTATAAGCTGCCATATCTTCTTCGCGCTTATTGATAATCGCTGATAATCGCAGGCTTATTGATCGCATTATCGATCGTACATCCAATTTATACGATCTTCGCGGGTGGTCGACGCCCCCTCCTCGCCTCCTGCGACCAATCGCGAATTGGTTACCAATTAGCGCGCGACGTTCGCCATTGGTCGCGGGAGGCGAGGAGGGGGCGTCGACCACCCGCGAAGATCGTATAAATTGGATGTACGATCGATAATGCGATCAATAAGCCTGCGATTATCAGCGATTATCAATAAGCGCGAAGAAGATATGGCAGCTTATACAAGTCAAGAATACTACGACATGCTAATGGCACTTGGCGAGTGTCACGGGCAGCAGAACCTTGCTGCAAGAAGATACGCCGAAATGCATCCAGACCGAAGACATCCATCGGGTCACGTCATACTTGCAGCAGCTCAAAGACTTTACGATACTGGCAGTGTCCTGCCGAACAAACACGACGCTGGTGGAGATCGCGCCGTTAGAAATGTACGGAACACGGAAAGAGTTATACGTGCTTTTGAGAATAATCCCGAAACAAGTATTCGGGTAGTTGCTCGAGAGCACAATTTATCTTACACAACTGTACAAAGGATATTAAAAGAAGAAAAGTTGCACGCGTTTCATTATACACGCGTACAACATTTACGACCAGCAGATTACCCTGCAAGACGAACGTTTTGCGAAAATTTTCTGCGAAACGTCGATCGAGATCCCAGATATTCCTCTCGTGTAATATTCAGCGATGAATCGCTATTCACACAAGAGGGGATTTTTAATGTGCATAATATGCACTTTTGGAATGAAGAAAATCCCAGAGTCACGCGACTCCGAAATTTTCAAACTCGTTGGAAGATCAATGTGTGGGCCGGAATAATGGGCACTGAAATACTTGGTCCAGTTATTCTTCCAGATGTCTTAACTGGGAGAACCTACGTCGATTTTTTAACAGAAAATCTACCAGATTTTCTCGAAAATGTGCCATTATGTGAAAGAAACGAGATTGTCTTTCAACAAGACGGTGCTGGGCCACACAATGCCAGGATCGTTACAAATTATTTAAACGAGCATTTTCCCAGACGCTGGATGGGTCGGTACGGCCCGATACGTTGGCCCGCAAGATCGCCGGATCTCAACCCTCTGGATTTCTTCTTATGGGGATATTGTAAAGAAATAATTTATAAAACTCTTCCCGAAGATATTGAAGATCTAGAGACAAGATTACGATTGGCTATTTGGGATATCGACGAAGAAGTAATGCAGAACGTCGAAAGAAATTTATTAAAACGCATGAGAGCTTGCATTAGGATGGATGGCGGGCATTTCGAGCATCTGCTCTAAAATTTTTTTTATTCAATCCGCTCTTTTCAGAGCGACCAATACATTTTAACGTTGGAACATCTCTTTTGAGCAAAATAAAAATAAATTTTCCCAAATTCCCAAATGTAATTTATTAATTACATTATTCTTGCAATTGACTGAAACCTTCGCATCGTGAATGCAATAGTTTCGAAAACGTAATAACGTATAACACATGCTTTTAAAAATAATTATTATTTATTATAATTATAAATAGTTATTAATTGTAATAAATAATTAATTTTTTTAAGTACGTCATTATACGTTTCATGTTTTCTACCGCATTCGCAATGCGAAGGTTTAAAGGCCGTGGCACATAAAAAAAGTTAAGCAGAAAGCAGTAGAATTTAAGCGAATCGGCCAATCACCGTCGTTCGTCTGGTATCAGTGAATCGGTAGTGAGTCAGTGAATCATTGAATTCGTTATCGCGTATTCTGTATTGTGTTAATCGAGTGAGAGTAATTTACAAAAAGTTTTGTCTCTACAACTTAATCATAACGGTGCAGCAGACCTGACCTTTTTTTTTTTTTTTGGTTACCCAGGGGAAATCCTTTATGGATACCCGAGAGGCCCGGGGGGACCTCTACGGGTTATGTGGGACTCACCGGAGGGGAAAGAAGTTCCCCTCCGGCATACCCACTAAAACCCCTGGGGGTGACCGTCCTTGCCCATAGTGAGGGAGAGCCGGGTATCGCCAGAGGCATTCGTCCGGCTCCCCCTCGGGCGTGGCTTTTAACAGCCCCTATCCTGGGGGGGGGAGAAAACTCCCCCCAAAAATAAAATTTACCGAACTCCGGGGAAGGTTGGGTCACCACAACCTTCCCCCGCCCCTCCCAGATGTTATGAGGGAGGGGCCGCCCCCTGGTGTTGGCGGGGCCAGAGGCAACTGGAGGCCCCCGCCTCCAGTCACCTCTTTACGCGTAGCCAATAGGGGTGTACCTTGGAGAGGAGATTAGACACTTAATGAATGCGTGTCCATCTCTCTCCCCGTAGCACATCCCCGTTTCCACTGGGCCAGCGGAGGCGAGAGAATGCCTATCGGCAAAAGCTCTCGCCTCCTCTTTGACCATATATTCTATTAGGGGGACCATGCACACCGGGGGGATGAGCCTAAAGTCCTCCGGACTCAGATATCCCCCGGCTAGCCTGATGTCCCCATATTCCCTCCACTTAGGCTTAAACTTGAGCTCCGCGTCCAGATCTTCTTCGGTGTAGTGAGGGACGCGAGCCAACTCGCGAGCTAACAACACCTTTGCGGACACCCAAGTAGCCTTCTTCATGTCGGACAGCCTTGAAAGGCTGTCCGAGGGGAGGGAGGGCACGAAATCAGCCTCCCCCCCGTCCGTCACTGTAGAAAGGGGGGAAGACCCCCCTTCGCTACTTAAAGGAGAGGGAAAATACGAAGACGAATCTCCCTCCCCCTCCCCCACAAACGCATCCACATCCAACTCCGTGTACCCCCAGGGCGAGTAACCCGAGGAGGTATCAAGTCCCTCGGAGGCCGCCCCCAGACTGGTGCAGGAACCAGCCTCGGAGACGACCTCCGTCGGGCCATCCACCTGAGGAAACGTTGCCCCAGCCAAAGGCTGGGGGCGTTTCTCCGGAACCACCATGGAGGGGGGAGAAACCCCCCCTCCCTTCTTCCGCTTCCGCTTCCCTCCCCCACGACGGGGAGGGACAGCCACAAGGGCGGCGGAAGCATCCTCCTGAAGGGGGGGAGGACTCCCCCCCTCCGCAACCTCCACATTCTCCAACACCACCTCTACGGGGCCTCCCTCCGGGGACCCCACAGAGGCCCCCCCCACAGAGATCACCACCGTGTCGGCGGAAGATCCGTCGCCATCAGTGGCAACCTCCATGGGGGAGGCCGAACCGCGGGGTGGGCTCTCCTTTGAGGGAGAGCCCACCACCTCTACAACCGGGACGGGGGGTGGAACCCCCGTTCTCTTCTTCCGATTCCTCCTCCCTCCCCCGCGACGGGGAGGGACCACGGGGCACCCACTCCCACCGATCCGGTGGCGAGCGGGCAGCCCCGCGTCGGCACACTGGGGGCAATGTGCGGCCGGCGCCGCACACGCCCCCACATGGTGCCCGTCCCCGCCGCACCGGAGGCAGGAACTGCCCCGGTCGACGGCGGACGGGCACCATCTTCGAATGTGCCCCCGCCCCAGGCACTTGAAGCACCTGGGGGGGGCACTTACCTCCGGGGAGGTCTGCGTCCCGACAGAACGGGACGCAGGCCTCCCCACACCTCGAGCCACCGAGGCGTAGGACCGCGGTCCTACGCCTCCCTGACGGCTCGGGGGGACGGAACCCCCCGAGCACGAACACCTCCTATCACCGAACTCCTCCTCCAAAAGGAGGAGGAACCTCTTTATAGTCTTCCAGACCGCAGTCTGGAAGAAGCCTCCACACCCCGCAGCAGCAGGATAGTACGGGGGGCCTGCGTCGCACCCCTTGCACCGCCCGTCGTTCGATGACGACATGGGGGGAGCCGGGACTCTACCCCCCCCACGCCGACCCCTGGGCACCCGAGAACCCTGGGGTGGTACGTTCTTCGAATTAATCGTCATCTTCCATAAAATTGTAATTTTTTAACGTGGTTGTCTTCCACGGGAGGTTAATTTAGAGACTCCACTCCTAGGTCGGCTGGGATAACCCTCCTCACGAGCCCGACCTGCCCGGGTTTTTTAACATGGTTTTCCTTCCATGTGTGAGCTCTTAGACCCCCAGGAGAGTTTCCTGGGGGAGCCCCTCCACCACGGCAAGGTGGCTCACAACGGAGGGGCAGCAGACCTGACCTGACCTAACACGTAGCATGAGGATTCGCTACGCTGCTACAAGGTGATTGAGCAGGTGAGTGAGTGATTAAATGAGTGATTGAATGAGAGAGTGTGTTGTGTAAAAGAGAGAAAGAGAGTGAGAAAAAAGTGTATGCGTACGTGCGTGCATGTGTATGAATGTCTCTCCCTCCTTCCCTCTCTCTCTCTCTCTTTCTTTTTATGCACACATGCATTACACGCGTGTAGCAATCAGCTGATTGCAGCGTTCAACGGCCGGCGAACCGGAACAACTCTTTGTTATTAAAGTAATTTTTATTTTAAGGAACACGTATTCCTAACATAATTCTAAGACACTTTTTTCTTTATAAAAATTTTATTTAAAGCATAATTTTATGTCATAAGATTAAAATAGCGACTCACGCGGTGATAATCACCCGTCGGGCGGTCAACTGAACCCTCGTTACGCTAGCGGTGCGCCGCTCCTGCCTGCCTTCTGTACTCGACGCGTGATTTCCTAACTATTTTTGCTTGTAACTCGAAAACTACGCTTCAAATCAAATTTTGATAAAGGAAAAATCGTCTTAGAATTGTGTCAGGAATATGTCATTTTACAGGTGGAAGGTTATCCTGGATCACCCTGTATAAGGCGCTCGCATTCCTGAACGCGGCGCAGTCCGACAGAATTTCCTGAGCAGTAACCACGCAGCTCGTCTTCAACCTTTAAGCAGTTCTACACTTATTCAACCGTTGATATCATAGCAACTTTAATGTAATAACGACTTAGTCTCGTACAAGCGAAGCGGAAGGTGCGACTTAGTTTCTGAACAAGTGAGTATTGTCAAGGAAAGAGTAGTATCACTCTTTGCCTAGGAGTTTCGACGACATTTTGAGTTCTTTTATTTCAATTTTAACTTTATTTCTTTATATTTATGAACTATTATCCACCTACTGTTTGCGCTGCGTACTATAATTATTTTTATTCTATAATCTTGCATCTATACTTATAATATTTAATAACGAATTATATTTATGACATATTATTTTATTTTATACTTATAATACTTCGATCTCATCGATCCATCTCCTTGATCCGACAACACGTTTAGTATCCGCAGACATTTAACACTGCGTTTGGTTTTAACGGTTGTCGATTCCTATCCTAAACTACTCCACGATCTTTTCTTTTTTATAAATCCTGTTGAATAACCTTACATTATCATAATTAATCACTGATTTCCTATACTATTTCCATTTTCGACTTTAACTAATTACTTTAGTTTCTCACGCAATTCTACTTTCTGTGTTGAGAGACTCTGCTACTAACCACTTTCGTTTTCACGCATTTCGCGTCGAAAAATTCTAACACTTTCTTTAGTTTCTCATACATTCTATCTTTTGTATTGAGAGACTCTGCTTCTTCAAACCTCTTTAGTTTCTCACGTACTTTACTTCTACATTGAGAGACCCTGTCATTACTTTAGTTTCTCATATATCTTTCATATCGTATTGAGAGACTCTTTCTCTAACCACTTTCGTTTCTTGCGCATTCTATCTTTTGCGTTGAGAGACTCTGTAACAATTTCTATAATCATTTCCTTAATCCTGCTCTCACTTAATTAATCTCATATATAATAAATCAAGTAAACGAAATTCTGCAATCCAGGATTCCTATGTGCGAGCATGCGACGTATCGCTATTAGTGACGTGAGATCTTAGATCCCCTCGGCCTTGCGTGTAGTGCTGAGAGACGTTAGTCCGTCCGTAGCATATCTAGCGTGCTGTTATTCTGAATTGCAGTAATAAAGTAATCATTCATGTTTAAATATAACTTCGAAAGGAAGTTATTGTGAGAGATCCCTTTCTAACCGATTCACATAAGATCACTTACCATCCATTACTATTATTCCTCAATCTTACTCAATCTCTATCACTCAATCTATCGCCTAAGATAACCTTTCTCTCTAAATAATATATTCAACTCTTAATTCGATAATTAATATTCAATCAAATTGATAGGTGAATTTCATCGGTTTGCAAATTAACTTCATAACTCATCGCCAAAGTGAGTGTATGATTGTTTTTTCATTAATCATTATTATAAATTTATCATTCATATTCTTGAAACATTGTTATAAATATTTGAATGAAACGGTAGATGGTAGCACACCGTCTTCGAGTAGACCCAATAGTGTTGCGCCGCAGGGGTTGCGGGCCTTCTAAGTGAAGGTGTTCGAACCCTTTCTGAACGGTAATACTTTTGGGATATCGATTCACCGAGACTCGAAACGAGTAGGCTTATAGGAAACTACGCAGCTTGAATTTTAGGAATTAATTATGAGCGAATTTGGGAAATTCTGATGAAGGCGGTTGTGTCAGTGTCGTACGGGCGCTCGCCAGTATGAGTCAGGTGTTCTAGGAATTGACCAAGGATCTCCGGGCACCGAGTGCAAACTGCTGCAGGTCGATATTCGGAGAGGAGCACGGAGCAGTTTTCACACTCGATGTATGTTTCCGTGTCTACGCGCGAGCTGACGAGTATACCGTGCCGTTCGCAGTGTATATAGCGACCGCGATTTGCAAGATCTTGAGCTAGATAGCAATCGGGACAAAGAGGTGCGGCGGGTCTTCCTCCAAAGTTACGTGTATAGTAACGGTGGTAAACACAGCGAGCAAATGCGCTCCAGTTTTCTAGTTCTCCGGGGAAGTTACGACGCGGGAAATGTCGGTGTCGTCGGAAGGTGACCATTGCATGTCACGACGCGCAGATCGCTAAGATGTTGATTTATCTAGGTCTCAGGGGAGCTTATTACATACGAGTTTGTGAGATCGCGAGGATGGTGGGTCTCGCGACGAGGTACGGTTGATCTCCTGTTTCAGCGAGATATGTTGCGAATCCGGCGAGAGTTGACGAGCAAGTTTGGCACTGCTCTATCGGGAGCACTGTGCAGATTTCCGTTTCGCACTCAGAACACGATATTTTAGCGTTTGTATTTCCGATATGAGTGTAGTGCCGGACGATAGTTTCAAAATTCTCGAATCTATAGGGATAAGCACTACGCATGCATTCAGAGCAAATGTTAAGAAACAGACCGGCGGTTTTTATAATGGTACGAGTGCACACACACGGCTGTGCGTAACCATTCACTGTACGGCAGTTCCACGGTATTACTTCGCTGCGTTGTACAGGATGGTGGGCACATGGCTCGACATTCAACTGAATATTTAAAGTCACTTGGAATTGGTGTAATTGTTTCTTACCTTTTGATGTTCTTCGTAATTGCAAAACGATGTCAGTATTCGGGGGCCTAGGCTGATCGTCCTCTGGCTTGCTGGGTCCGACCGGTGATTACTGGATTCAGCTTGTTGAGTCGCGATAGAATTACGCACTGAATTTACTTGGTCTTGGGATGTTGGAATAAAATGAAACACTGATTTTAATCTAACTTAAATACAATTATATTTACCAATACTTGTTACAATTATGACGTTACAAGATTAAACTTAACTAGATTTGGAAATAGAAAATAATATAGGAAGGGTACGTGGCTCTGTTCCTAAGAGCAGAGACACGTCCGAACTAGAAGGCGTCTGGAGATCGAGAGAGCGAGAGAGCTCTCGAGTGCGCCGTGCTTCGGTTTATATAGCTCGGTGTCCCCACTTCTCGTGCCCCTACTCTCGAGCGCCCCACTCAGGGGCTCTCCCACTTTCGGGTGCTGGGCTTGCTTGCATGGGGAGGCCGATTTACAATGGGTAGGAGCGACGCGCTCCTGATTGGCGCTCTCGCGGCGCATGCGCTTTACGATAGGCCGATTTACAATGGGTAGGAGCGACGAGCTCCTGATTGGCGCTCTCGCGGCGCATGCGCTTTACAATATATTCTTATGTACTAATGGTATGCTAGGGTGGTAGTTAGAGACATAAAGATGTATTTATAATTGTGTATGTGTAGAGTTTTAAGGGTAAGTTATGCGTATGTGTAAGAGTTAATAAAAAGCGGTTTTAATAAGGATAATATAATAAGTTTAAAATATAATTACGGGGACGTCACACCTCCCCCCTTATTTTAAAATGTTTGCTCATACGCAAGCATTTTACTTACGAGTTATGGTACAGGTTACGATGCACTTATACTACGTCGTCCTTTAGATATTTTCTTAGCTCAGAGTATGTGTAGGTTGTAGATTGTTTATTCGGATGATAAATTTCGCTTTCAAGGGCTCGCTCTTCTGTCGTAGGACGGGACGTTTGGGGCTCGTCGTTGCTGGTGGTGGCTGGCGGTGGCTGCTCCTTCCGTGGTTGTCCTCCCAGGTGTAGCAGTAGGTGCGTGATTGAACTCCACACAGCTCCAAGCAAATGCATGCTCCATCCGTAGACTGAATGCAGGGCGTACCCGTGTATGATCGTGTCGATTATTAGTTTGATTATGCGTAATATTACGAATATTGCTAAGATGCCTGCGCTGGCTGATCCGAATGTTATGAATCCTTTCCAGGCTTTCCTTCCGGCGGATTCAGCTATTTTCTCTATCGACGCTTCGTCTATTAAGTTTATTAATGAGATGCTTCCTGCTGGTACCGTCTGTCCCATTGCGCCTCGTGTGATCGTGTTCAACATCGATGGTTTTTCGATGGGGAACATAATATGTGATTTTAATCTGTCTAGATCTTCGTTGTTGTATATTCCACTGGTGGCCAATGATGTCGGATTGGAGTACTGCCAGGCTGGGTGTGTCAGTGGCTGAATCTTTGGTGGTGCAACTGTTTCTAATGGATTTGGTGTTAAGCGGAACCAGGTTCCATGGATTTGGTATAGCATCGGGAGTAGATTGTTGCATTCCCGTGGTGATCCTAACCTGGTAAGTATTCTTGATCTCGGTAGCAGAAAGTATGATGCATTATGGTAGGACACAGGAAGTTCGTTGTAACATCTTTCCGTGTGTCTTATTTTGCATTCTACCGGGACACATTTTATTAAATGTATGGCTTCTCCTGTGGTTACTGCCGTATATCCAGGGCCCTTCATTATTCTATAGGCCATTTCATCCGGCGCGATGGTCGCTAGTGAGAGGGCGTTTTGCAGCACTTGTCTTTCCAGCGCGCACTTCTGTTCCATGATGTCGCGGTAAAGTTGTGTCAACTGTGACGTCCCCGTAATTATATTTTAAACTTATTATATTATCCTTATTAAAACCGCTTTTTATTAACTCTTACACATACGCATAACTTACCCTTAAAACTCTACACATACACAATTATAAATACATCTTTATGTCTCTAACTACCACCCTAGCATACCATTAGTACATAAGAATATATTGTAAAGCGCATGCGCCGCGAGAGCGCCAATCAGGAGCTCGTCGCTCCTACCCATTGTAAATCGGCCTATCGTAAAGCGCATGCGCCGCGAGAGCGCCAATCAGGAGCGCGTCGCTCCTACCCATTGTAAATCGGCCTCCCCATGCAAGCAAGCCCAGCACCCGAAAGTGGGAGAGCCCCTGAGTGGGGCGCTCGAGAGTAGGGGCACGAGAAGTGGGGACACCGAGCTATATAAACCGAAGCACGGCGCACTCGAGAGCTCTCTCGCTCTCTCGATCTCCAGACGCCTTCTAGTTCGGACGTGTCTCTGCTCTTAGGAACAGAGCCACGTACCCTTCCTATATTATTTTCTATTTCCAAATCTAGTTAAGTTTAATCTTGTAACGTCATAATTGTAACAAGTATTGGTAAATATAATTGTATTTAAGTTAGATTAAAATCAGTGTTTCATTTTATTCCAACATCCCAAGACCAAGTAAATTCAGTGCGTAATTCTATCGCGACTCAACAAGCTGAATCCAGTAATCACCGGTCGGACCCAGCAAGCCAGAGGACGATCAGCCTAGGCCCCCGAATACTGACATCGTTTTGCAATTACGAAGAACATCAAAAGGTAAGAAACAATTACACCAATTCCAAGTGACTTTAATATTCAGTTGAATGTCGAGCCATGTGCCCACCATCCTGTACAACGCAGCGAAGTAATACCGTGGAACTGCCGTACAGTGAATGGTTACGCACAGCCGTGTGTGTGCACTCGTACCATTATAAAAACGCCGGTCTGTTTCTTAACATTTGCTCTGAATGCATGCGTAGTGCTTATCCCTATAGATTCGAGAATTTTGAAACTATCGTCCGGCACTACACTCATATCGGAAATACAAACGCTAAAATATCGTGTTCTGAGTGCGAAACGGAAATCTGCACAGTGCTCCCGATAGAGCAGTGCCAAACTTGCTCGTCAACTCTCGCCGGATTCGCAACATATCTCGCTGAAACAGGAGATCAACCGTACCTCGTCGCGAGACCCACCATCCTCGCGATCTCACAAACTCGTATGTAATAAGCTCCCCTGAGACCTAGATAAATCAACATCTTAGCGATCTGCGCGTCGTGACATGCAATGGTCACCTTCCGACGACACCGACATTTCCCGCGTCGTAACTTCCCCGGAGAACTAGAAAACTGGAGCGCATTTGCTCGCTGTGTTTACCACCGTTACTATACACGTAACTTTGGAGGAAGACCCGCCGCACCTCTTTGTCCCGATTGCTATCTAGCTCAAGATCTTGCAAATCGCGGTCGCTATATACACTGCGAACGGCACGGTATACTCGTCAGCTCGCGCGTAGACACGGAAACATACATCGAGTGTGAAAACTGCTCCGTGCTCCTCTCCGAATATCGACCTGCAGCAGTTTGCACTCGGTGCCCGGAGATCCTTGGTCAATTCCTAGAACACCTGACTCATACTGGCGAGCGCCCGTACGACACTGACACAACCGCCTTCATCAGAATTTCCCAAATTCGCTCATAATTAATTCCTAAAATTCAAGCTGCGTAGTTTCCTATAAGCCTACTCGTTTCGAGTCTCGGTGAATCGATATCCCAAAAGTATTACCGTTCAGAAAGGGTTCGAACACCTTCACTTAGAAGGCCCGCAACCCCTGCGGCGCAACATTAGCACATTTATTATTTTCAAAATAAAGTGCAATTATTTCGATCCTTTCTGCAATCGAATAAACCATAATGTCAAAACAACGAATTATGAAATTTACTTGTCGCAAACACTAGATAAGTACTGATCTTGCTTATCGAAGCACACTGAAGAAAGATTAGGCTTCGTATAAGTTTAAATTTCGTTCAGTGTAACAAAAAGTAGCAAAGAAAAAACCAAAACATTGGAGCACATTGACGTAGAAATTTTCTTCAGTGTAGGCAAAGTAGTAAAGAGAGAGAAAGAGAAAGAATCAAAACATTGGAGTATACACATTGACGTGGAATAAATTCAAAACTTGAAAGCTTTAAGCTTTATCAACATTTCAAACAATTACTACGCTAACTAACACAATTTGAACACCTCTTGCAACCGATTAATGACCTGGTTAAAGATTATAAAGATTTATTTGTTTTAGATAAAACACTCTGTATCTTCTAAACAAATCGATCAAATTTAAAAAATTAAACGTAGAATTATAGAGAATTGAGAGACCTTTCCAATGATATATTATTCGACCCCCCTTCTCGTTTAAAATTTTTAAGGGTTGCCACCCCCCGCTTAGGGGGTGGAAGTTGAGGGTAAGAGTTTTACGTCAATAGATGTCCCCCTTCCAATAATAATTGACATGTTTTTGCATTTTTTCGAAAAATCATTTTTGTAAGAGTTATTCAGTTTGTTTCCTTTTCGATGGGCCACCCTGTATATATATATATATATATATATATATATAATATATATAATATATATATATATATATATATATATATACAGGGTGTCCGATAATTCGAAGTCCACCCGTAAACTGCAGGTAGAGTAGGTTAAACTGAGCATAAAAGTCCTGTATCATTTTTTGATATTCTTAATATTTACCGAGATATTAACAAAAAATATCGGCGAATCCGCGCGCGCTTTGCTCGCGCGGCGAGAAGGACGTCCCACCGCTACGTGCTCACTAAGCGCGCAGTGTGGCGGTGGGAGATAGAGCGGTGGGATTATACCAATAATTCGGCGCGGTCGCCGCAGTGTTCTAGTATTACGCTCGTAGGCTCCTCCCACCGTCTCACTGCGCGCTTAGTGAGCACGTAGCGGTGGGACGTCCTTCTCGCCGCGCGCGCTTTCCTCGCGCGGATTCGCCGATCTTTTTTCGTTAATATCTCGGTAAATATTAAGAATATCAAAAAATGATACAGGACTTTTATGCTCAGTTTAACCTACTCTACCTGCAGTTTACGGGTGGACTTCGAATTATCGGACACCCTGTATATATATATATAGGCTTCAAATAATTTCATTGAATTAATAAGATATTTGCGATTAAAATCACACACTAATGAACACGATCCAGTGAGAAGAAATCTATCGAAGAAATCGAGTCGACATTGAATTAACGTCGAATTGATGTAAATTGCATCGATCGATATCAATTTGATATCGATTTGATGATGGTCATTTCTCACTGGGGATATAAATCAGATAATTTTTAACTAGATTAACCATACATATTTAATTAAAAGTAATCCGATTTATGTCATGTTTGGTGTCATTTTAATCGTGCTCGGCTAGCTAGAAGAATGCGTGAGAGAACGAATAAAAAGCAAGCGAAATGGCCAACATCAAAGAGAGTTCCGAAGTCTCGACGCGAGCTTATCTTAATCGCCAATCTTTCGTATCATATTTCTTCTTACTATAGAAAATAAAATTTTTACATTTCGCATTTTATCGGACCGAAAATACTTGTAATGGATTAATGAGATTTTTGCGATTAAAATGACACCAAACACGATATAGATCGGGTAATTTTTAATTACATTATAATCAAGATGTTAATTACTTATCTAATTAAACATTATCCGATCTGTACCGTGTTTGGTGTCATTTTAATCGCAAAAATCTCAGTAAGTCATTAGAATTATTTTCGAACCGATAAAATACCAAATGTGAAAATTTTATCTTTTATGCTGCGATGAAATACGATACGTAAGATTGGAAATAAAGGGAGGCTCGCGAGCGGGACTCCGGAACTGTTTGATCGGTCATCTCGCTTGCTCCTTCCTCGTTCTCGATCTAGCATCAAATATAATCAAAACTAAAACTTTTATTATAATGGTATATTTGTAACGCAAAATTTTTTAAAATTTAACATGTCCCTGCAATTGTATGTATATACATATATATATAACAAATTGATATCACTAACCTTTTTCTACATCCTTTCTTTAAAGAAAGTTTACGGCGACTGGGGTATGGTTTCGCATCACCCTGGTTTCCCCATTTCTCTTTATATACTAAAAAACACTAATACTTTTCCACTTTACACTCAAAACACACTACACTACACAACACTACACTACACTACACGAAATGGCAAAGATAATATTATTTTTATCAAATAAGCAGATTGCAACAGCTCCATCTATCACGATGTCTGTGAACTAATTTACTGCTCTGTATTATCTTTAGATCTCGCTTTCGCTTGCAAATAATTCTTCACAAATAATTCTTCAATTTTATACGCATATCTTTTTTATTAAGCCTCTAAAAAAAATTCTAAAGGTATATTTACATTCTTTCATGTTTTCTCTTGACGGCGCTTATCTCATTTTATATGTGCAAGCTGTAAAACTTTTGTATTGGTCAAATATATTTACGACCTGCAGCTAGGAGTCGATAACAAAAAACTAATTTTTAAAATTTTTTCTTATTTTTAAGATAAAATCACCAGCGCGATATTTGTTACTTTGTGTACTTTAATCGTAGAGAAGCATTTGTCATTTTATTTAACTATAATAAAAAGTTACGCGTGAAATACGAAAGTATCATTTCGGTCGGTAAAGAAAATGCTTCCAGCATCCCCTTAAGGGGATCCTAAACGCTGTTTTTTTACCGACCGAAGCAATTTTTTATTTGTATGGAAAATACTCTTTATTAGTTAAATGGAATAACAAATGCTTCTCCATGATTAAAGTATATAAAGTAACAGAGGTGGCGTTGGTCGAATTTAATTCGAAAAATGAAAAAAATTGTAAAAATACAGTTTTTTTATCGACTCTTAGTTATCCAGTTCATAACAATATGTGCTTAATATGAAAGTTTTACAGTTTACACATATGAAATGAGACCAGCGCCACTTGAGGAATCTATGAAGAAGCATTAGTAAACTTTCCGAAATAAATTTAGATGCTTAGTAAAAGAATACACTCCAAAAAATCATTGCAGAGTCACGATGCAGATGAAATCGAGGTATAAAGATAATACAGAGCAGTAGATTAGTTCAACGTTATTGTGATAGATAGAGCTGCGTGCGTACATGCATGTGTGTGCGTGTATGTATGTTTACATATAAGGTTTGTTCTTTTCGCTGCACTTCCTGCACTAGTTCAAAAAGTGTGAACACTGGGTCTGTTCTTTTTAGCTGCACTGCTGAACTGGTGCAATAAGTTAGAGTGATAAAATATATATTTGTCTCATTCTAAAGCCCCTTACACAATGCCAGGCAACAGGCAATAGGAACAGGAAATAACATAGAAAAGAAAGAGAGGAAAGCTATTTCTCTCTTTTTCTTTCCTACATTATTCTCTATTCCTATTACCTGTTGCCTGTCATTGTGCAAGGACCTTAACTTATTGCACCAGTTCAGCAGTGCAGCTAAAAAGAACAGACCCGTTGAAACGTTCTTTTTGACGCGCGCGCGTAATCTCACATCCTTATCTTTCGCTCACAAAACGCTCGAAATTCGAGAACCGTATATCTAAGAGCCGAGAGCAAGGACTATGAACAATAAATAAAAAATTATAAAATATATAGATATAAATGACTATGAAAGATGTTACTATGTGTGTCATATATATATATATATATATATATATGTATACACATAGTAATATCTTTCATAGTCATCTATATTTACATCTATATTTTTATAATACAAGTAATTACAAATAACTTAAAAAAATGACACTAAATATTACTCTAAATATTATTACTCTAAACTGTATTACTTGTATTACTCTAAACTGTTACTTCAAGCTATTCCGTGTGTTTGCTGATGAAGATTTTGTAAGCCGAAACAACGTTTAAACCGTATTAATTCTATTGAATTTCTTTACATTTTCTTTTATTTGTATTAACGTATTGCTCGTTTTTTGGCCTATTCGACTTGTCTATTTTAAAAAGATAATTATTTTTACAGATAAGATAATTAAAGATTTTAAAGATAATTAAAGATTTTTAAGATAATTAAAGATTTTTAAGATAAGATAATTATTTTTCATAGTTATGAGTTTTAAGACTCGCAAAACACAAAAAAGACACAAAAATTATTATGCAAATAGTTGTTTTATTTTATAAAAAGAATGATACATAAGAATTCATACAATTCTTTTTGACTTTTTCTAATGCCAATAATATGGCGGCTGCGACGGCGGGAATGAATAATTGGTTGGCGGCGGCGGCGGCGGCAGCAGTAGCGGGTACGCATATGTGTTGGTTGCTGGCGGCGGCGGTGGCGGTGGTGGCGGTGCGTAATACGCCGGTGAATAAGTTGGCGGCGTGTACGCCGGCGGAATATACGCTGGCTGTGCATATATTCCGCCGGCGTATCTCTGCATCTTCCTTCGCTCCCGCTGTACCGCGCGGCGTACCATCTGGTCCACGTTCTGAAAAATAATTTTATAAACAATTTTATAAACAATACATAATAAAAGATAGAATAATGCTTGTGTCGATGATGCTTGAGAGAGAGTGAGAGAAAGAAAGAGAGAATGTACGAGCGACCGAGCGTGCGAGCGAGCGAACGTGCGAGCGAGAGAGAGTGAGAGAAAGAAAGAGAGAATGTACGAGCGAGCGAACGTGCGAGCGACAGAGAGTGAGAGAAAGAAAGAGAGAATGTACGAGCGAGCGAACGTGCGAGCGACAGAGAGTGAGAGAAAGAAAGAGAAAATGTACGAGCGAGCGAAACGTGCGAGCGACAGAGAGTGAGAGAAAGAAAGAGAAAATGTACGAACGAGCGAACGTGCGAGCGACAGAGAGTGAGAGAAAGAAAGAGAAAATGTACGAGCGAGCGAACGTGCGAGCGACAGAGAGTGAGAGAAAGAAAGAGAAAATGTACGAAAGCGAGCGAACGTGCGAGCGACAGAGAGTGAGAGAAAGAAAGAGAAAATGTACGAGCGAGCGAACGTGCGAGCGACAGAGAGTGAGAGAAAGAAAGAGAAAATGTACGAGCGAGCGAACGTGCGAGCGACAGAGAGTGAGAGAAAGAAAGAGAAAATGTACGAGCGAGCGAACGTGCGAGCGACAGAGAGTGAGAGAAAGAAAGAGAAAATGTACGAACGAGCGAACGTGCAAGCAAAAGAGACTGAGAGAAAGAAAGAGAGAATGTACGTGCGAGCGAACGTGCGAGCGAGAGAGAGAGAGAGAGAGAGAGAGTAAGAGAAAGAAAGAGATGTACTTACTTTCCGTAAAACGGCGTTATACCGGGGCGCCACCCTCCTCTCCGTCCCTGGTGTTTCTTGTGACGGCACCGTCACCGTCTGGTCTTTTTGTTCTGCCGCTTGTCCTGGCGACGGCGCCGTTCTATGTCCTTCGCTTTTCGCTGTAAAAAGATTATTATTGAAGCAGCAGATAAAAATTATTCTACATTGTATATATGTGTATACTTACATTTCCGGTCCGCTCTTGACGACATCGTGGCTTCGAATGGGATCTGAGACGAAGCGAGATCGCCGAGTCAACAAATGAACATCTCGTCCACGAAACTTCGCTGTTTCATATCGCGCGCGTGATCTCGCTGCGCTGGTACTACCGTGTCTCGTGATATCTTCTTTTTTTCACACACACAAGAAACACTCAGAAATTCTTTCACGGCAATGCTGCGATACATAATGATTTATGTTTTATATGTTCCCGCTTCTAAGTAAATAAAATGTGCATTATTCTTTTATTCTTTAATATAAATTAGTAATTATTTTGAAAAGATTTTATAAATTTGATACAACATACAGATTTGAAAATAATAATAATAAGTTTTTCATCAATGCACTTTTTCGAAAATTACTGAAATACAAATCTCATTCATAAACGTATTACTACGTAAAAAGAATGTTTGAACCGAGATTTTGAAGGTATATTTAATATATTGTACAATAAATTAAAACACAAATATATTGGTATATTTAGTAGTAGGAGTATGTAATAACATATGAAATTCACAAACCCAGGAGAAGCCGACTATCTTCTTGTAAAAATATAGTTTTCAATCACCAAGCGTGTCGGCTATAGCGAGGAGAGAAGGAACGGAAGATGTCTGTTCTTTTCATAGTCGAGTTAGCATAAAGCTTTTCCTCGTGTGCGCGGCGTAGTATGCGCACGAGGAAAAAGCGGGTACGCACGTGCGTGGCTGGGTTGTGAGAAGAACTAAGACATATCTTCCTGCAGGTGATGTAGGCGCACACGAGGAAAAAGCAATGTGTGCGCAAGCGCTCAGCTAGTAGGAAGAGTGGCATAATCTTCCAGTCTCCTTCTCTCCTCCTCGCTGTAGCTGACACGCTTGGCGATTGAGATCTCGAAAAACCATATTTTTACAAGGAGATAATAGCTTCCCACCTGAGATTTAGCAAATTTCAGTATGTTGTTACATACTGATTCCCTCTTACCCCCAATATGATAATAATATCAACTCGTACCATTATTTTGCCAAGAAATAATTGTAAAGTCATGTACGTAATCTACCGATCTGATAAACCTAGTTTTCAAGCAATGAGCGTGGTCGCGTTAGTAAATCGAGCGACTAGAACGCCGGATCTTCCTGAAAACATCCCTTTTTAAATTTTTAATGTGTCTTTATGCACATACATTAAATTAAACTTCTTTCAAAAATATTAATAAATATTATTTTTTATGAAGGTTTAATATATTGTAAATAATAAATTATTTTTAAAAGCAAATTGATTACATTGAAATATAATAAATCAAAGTAAAATAAATATCAAACCTTTAAATTATTTAAAAGACACAATATATTAGTATATTAGTAGTAGGAGTATTGTAATAACATATGTGAAATCATCTAAACCCAGGTGAAAGCTTGATTATCTCCTTGTAAAAAATATAGTTTTCGAATCTCGATCGCCGTTGCGTCAGCTATAAAGGAGAGAGAAAGAGAAGAACGGAAGATACTCTTATCCCGTTCTTTCTTAACCAGTCGAGCGCCGAACGCACACACAGGGTGTAACAAAATCAAGGCCAATACCGATAGGTAGTTAAGAATGGGTTGGAGATGGGAATGAGATGGGACGCCTCATCCGATCATGCACCCCGCGGAGATACAGAGGCGGAAATAAACGATTGCAGATGGCGCGCTGGCGACAAGCCGCTTGTGAGGTGAAGTCGTGCGATAAGTGGTGTTGCCTCCAATACTTCAGTGGTGTGTTCTTTCTAGCTGGCTGGGCGCACACCATGCCTTTTCATTGTGTGCGCGCTACATCGCGCACGCGAGGAAAGTCGTGCAATGCACTGGCGCTCGGCCAGCCAGAAGAACGCAGCAGGCATATCTTCGCATTATAAATTTCAGGCCACGTCACACACACACACACACAATAATAATAATAACACACACACACAATAACAATACAACACAACAATAACACACACACACACACACACACACACACAATAACAATACCGTCATCAACAACAATATCATCAACACACACACACACACACACACACACACACATATATAATTTCATTGATTAATAAAAATATTTGCGAAATCACACTAATAAGCACGACCGAGAAGACATCTATCGAGTCGAGACGAATTGACGATCGATCAGGATATCAATTTATAAAAATCGATTTGATGATCATTTCACCGAGAATACAGCGGATAATTTTTAACTAGAACCATACATGGTTTAATTTATGTCATGTTTGCGTTATTTTATTCATGAAAATCATTAATCCATTGTACTATTGAAAGTCGATGCTGAAGCGCAATATACGTGTAATATCAAAGCCTCCTCGTGTGGGTGCGTGATGTAGCGCGCACACAAGGAAAAAGCTATGTCGTGTAAAAAGTGCTCGTTAGAAGAGCGCGGACATATACGTATATCTTCACCTCGTCTCTTCCTCTCGCCATAGCTGACACGCGATCGAGACGAGAGAACCGTATTTTTACAAGGAGAATCTAGCTTCCCATCTGGGAGATTTAGCTGAATTTTGCCATATGTTATTACATTACCCTACTACTAATATACTAATATATTGTGCCTTTAAATATAATTTATTATTTACAATATATTAAACCTATAAAAACATAATATTTATATAATATTTTTGAAATTTAATTTTAATGTATTGCATAAAAGACACATTTAAAAATTTAAAAAGGATGTTTCGAACTCGATCTCCAGCGTCGCTCGATTTACTCAACGCGACACGCTCATTGCTTGAAAACCAGGTTTGTCGAATCGGTATGTATATGACCTACAATTATTTCTTGTAAAATAATGGCAATGAGTTATTACAGCGAAGCCGATCGCCGTTAAATACAGGCGAGAGGGGAGAAAGGGAAACGGAAGATATAAATACCAGCTTCTGTTAAGTTTATGCCCTCGTGCGGTTACACCACGCACACGAGGAAAAAAGCCATGTACATGCGCGCTCAGCTAGAAGAGCACAGATATATCCACCGTCTCCTTTCTTTTCCCGCTGGTGGCACGTTTGGCGACTGAGATTCAGAAACTGTATTTTTACAAGGAGATAACGAATTCAATCTGAGATTTAGCTAAATTTCAGTATGTTGTTACATAAAATTATATACAAATAAACAGTTTATAATAAAAAATATGTAGACACCCATTGATACAGCCATGATGAAAAAAGTGTACGCGCGGGAGGCAGCGTGTTCTTACCCTTACTTTTGTTCCACCCACGCGTCGCGTAGTGTATACATCGAAACAATAGATCGTGAATTACGCGGGAAACCGTTGCCGCGTGAATTATTACCATGAGGAAAACACATGCGAAGTAGTGCGTGTTTTCTGGAGTGAGTTTTAGTGTTAGTGTTTAGTGTTGCGTTTTTAGTAACCGATCCACATTTTATAATGGGATTCAAATTGATGCCAAACATCCCATTGTCGGCTACAAACTCTTCTTTGAAGAAAGCATGGAGGAAAAAGGTTATGGCATAAATTGTATACGTGTTCAGCGAATTGTAACAAGGGGGTTTAATAAATGTTACGTAATAGACGTAATTAGAAATAATATTAGTAACGCACAAGCTTGACATAGATGTAGAATGTGCTATCAGTATTATTGTCAGTGAGAAAGGCCCCAACGAGTCGACATAGAATTGATGTCAAATTGATGTAATTGCATCGATCTGATGGCAATTTGACGTCGATTTGATGGTCACTTCACCAAGTGCAATTAGCAACGTTTGTTATATATCACGCTCAAAGCTTATGCGTTACTGTCTACGATAGGTGGGGGTAAAACCGAAATCAATATTGAAAGAATTATAGCGAAAAATAGTAGCAGTTGTAGAAGCGATCAATGTTTTATGATAGCTGCGGCTTGACTTTAGGATGAACATATGAAGGTCAAATGAATTTTTAATGAATCAGCCACTTTTTATTTCAGAGCATTCTGTAGCTTCATCCTCGAAAACATTAACGAAAAACATTTATTTATAGTGTTTGGAAAACTCGGAGACAAGCTACAAGAATATACAACAAAAGTAGGCAGTCCACAAAAATTACCTGACCTTCATATGATTTTCATCCCACACCAAAAATCAAATACCCTTTTTAGCCATCATTAGGTACATATTTTATTAAGTCAACTAAGTTACTTAAGCATATTTTTCGCGATAGTTGATTCTTTTTCGAGACATTTGACTGTTTCGACTTCTTGCCCAACCCCGTACATGTATATAGCATATAGAGTTAACTAGTAAAGATTATTTTTGAAAAGTTCTTCGAAGCAAAAATTTTTCGCACAAAGTTATTTGTTTGGCCTTATAAGATGAAGGAATATTGGTTTGGACGAAGAATTGTTTGAAAGCTGTTATTTATGAAAGTCAACAATGGTATTCCTGCTTTTTGGCATATTCTTGTAGTTGACCGAGAGTTTCCAAACACTATAATAAAGTATTATTATGAAGTATTTTCCGAGTTAGAAAGTTGAATGGTTTCTCTAATTTTACATAAACGGTACAAAATATTTGCTGATGACCTGATTCGGTATGATGCATCAGAATGAGACACCAGGTAAAGCAGACACATAGTTGCTTTTAAGAAAAATGCAAATTTGTAATCAACAATTACATATTTTCAAAATTATGTGTTTTCTTTACACCACTGATTCCTCTATTAGTCTGGTGCATAAAAAGTAGTAGGTAAGGTCATCGAAAAGTGAATATTTTATGAGATATTTTATAGTTTATGTAAAATTAAGAAATTATTTCAAGCTTTATAACTCGAAAAATATTTAATGAAAAAACTTTATTTAGTGTTTTGGAAAGGCTCTCGAGATAAGCTACAAGAATATGTAATAAAAATAGAGGATGCTATTTAAAATTGAGGACTTTCATGTGACTTTCAAATAATTCTTCAAGGTCAAAACCAATGGTACCATCTTATGTCCCCTCGAAACCAAAAAAACAACTCTTATCTGAAAAATTTTCTCTCCCGGGCTGGTTTTCGAAATATTCGACTGATGGATTAAAATGGTCCACTCTGTATATATCGGCTATATATTGGCAAAATAATTTCATTGGTAATTGCGAATCACACCACACAGCACGATCCAGGAGAAGAGATCATCGAGTCAACATCGAATTGACGTCGAATTGATGTAAAATTGCATTGGATCGATATCAGTTTCATATCGATTTGATGGTCATTTGGGGATATAAATTGGACAATTTCAACCAGAACACATACATATTTACTAAAAGTAATCCAATTTAATATGTTTGGTGTCATTGTGAAAAATCTCAACCATTACAATTATTTTCGACGTGAAATGTTACCCTTATTTTTACAGTAAGATAAAATATGATACGAAAGATTGGAGATAAAAAGGATAAAAAGATAAAAGATAAGATAAAATGGATTAATGATATTTTCAATGATGACACCAAACATGACATGATTATTTTTATTTTATTATTATTAAAATAATAAATAACTGAAGGAGAAGTTCTAAAATGGCCAATATATATAACTTATACAATACACAACACCGATTATAATTATTTATTATATCAAAAATAAATTTATAAGTGAATTTATATATAAATGAATATACAATGGATGATTTTATGTATTTGATTCTCACTACCAGTTAAATCTTTTATAAATAATTCAATTAATGAATAATTAGATTGAACATTATTAAAATTTAATAATAAATTTTTAATATAAAACTGAAATAAAGAAATATTGAACACATTGATTTGTATGTATAATCAAATGCATAAATCTTTCCATATTTTTAGCTTGAAAAATAAAATTTTGAAAATTTAGACACAGCAATTTTATATAAAAATATGCATTTTTAGACATAATTATAGAATAAGTAGTAGTAGTAGTAGTAGTAGTAGTAGTAGTAGTAGTAGTAGTAGTAGTAGTAGTAGTAGTAGTAGCGTGCAAGCCTTTGCTTATAAAAACTGTATCCAGTGACGATCTATTCGTATGCTGCTGTTGTAAAACATAAAATCTAGTAACGATCCATTCTGTATGCTGGTTGTAAGAACTTTATTCAGTAACGATCTGTATGCTGGTTGTAAAAACATAAAATCCAGTTACGATCTATTCGTATGCTGGTTGTAAAAACTTATCCAGTGACGACTATTCGTATGTTGGTTGTAAAAATTTATCCAGTGACGATCTATTCGTATGTTATTGTGTAACCAGTGACGATCTATTCGTATGCTGGTTGTAAAAGAACTTTATCCAGTGGCAGCGTCTATTTCTGTGCTGGTTTACAAAACATAAAAATTTAGTGACGGTCCATTCGTGTGTTGGTTACTACCATTTTTACAATCAATTATATTTAAATTATAATTATAACTAAAACAAAGATTGTAGTTTTCAGAGATTTTATTTTTCAAATAGACAGATAAAAAGAGACAATATTATTTCCCAAAATAATAATTTACTTTTTCTTTTGCAAGACAGTTATTACGAAGCCAGAAATGGAACAAAAGGACCTACATAAGCGATGATTATTATAAATACCAATAATTTTAAGAAATTGGTAGTATCCAATACGGGAAAAATAATATTAAAATAAATGAGTCTAATACAGGTATATACATATAAATGTCATGAAACAAGATGTCGACTTTTCAAAGGTAAGGATGTATTACTGACTTCGATATTGAGATATTACCGGATGAACTGTCGATTACAAGAAATCGGTAGAATTATTTCCTCGATACGACGGATTTGAATATCCAACAATGCAGTGTTACGACAAATACAGATAAAGTGAATATAAAACAAAATGTTCAACTTTGGTGAGGATGTAACAGCATTTTGGTTATCGAATGGCCTTTGGAGACAACAAATCGTATGCAGGAAAGCACGCTTAAAGCGTCGTCGGTATTGTGGACATTAGTACTGAAATATCGATAACGAATTTATTCGAGAATCAGTTCGAGGGGATCACTATCTGATGTGATAGATATGAAATTTGATACACAAGCAATAAATAGAATGCCAAACAAATAAAGGCGAAAAATAAAAAGTATGTGTAATGAAAATAACAAATATCGAAAATAGTACGAATTTGGTCATTGAAAATAGTCCCTTTGGATTATGGTATCGAAGAAAATTCCACGAAGGCTGTTATGTTGTCGATCTTTTGTTATTTCATAAATGAAATGCATCCCTTTCGACAATCATGCGCGAGGAATAGAATGCAAATTTCAAGATTGAAAGTTATAAAGTATCATAAAAGTGGGTTAATGACCGTTGACCTTCAAAATGCCAAATGTGCAATTATGAAAATCTGGACAGAATCCACAGAGCTAAAAACAATGAACAACATTAACATGGTTGCTGTAGCAGGAGCTATTACACAGTAGAATTGGTTATGTTCATTGAAAGCAGTGTGCAGCCATGAATACCTCCTTTGCATGTTCGGAAATAACGTACATCAAATGTAGAGTATCAGTTAAGCCGATGATTTTCAAAATCAACTCACTAAGTAGTAAATATGAAAATGCATTATGAAGAGGAAGCAAACTCGCTTTTGAAAACAACTTATTATAAACGGTATTCCATATAACAGTTGTAGAAGTGATGAAGTTGGATGAAGAGATCAAAATGGAAAATTGCCCACGATTCTCTTCCGGTATTAAGAGATTACATAATAGGTTACCGCATGTTCTCTTACGTCGGTGTCAAAAATAACATTGCATAATATGTGATATGTATAAAGCGAAAAGATGTTGAGGCAAAAGCTCATAAAATTATAGAATTTTGATTCAAACAAAAGTTCTACAGTGGAGAGCGATGTTATTGGTGGAAGGCTTCAACTGTAGCATCGAAATGCATGGCCTCGATTTATAGAACGCTTGTTGCTGACGGCAGACAGAGAAGGCGTATACCCGTATTATAAAAATACCTAACCATGGGAGAATATATGGAAAATAGTAAGAAAATATATGTTGCAAATCTCAATCATTTGCTGCGACAATTTATGCAAAAGTTGAGACTTTATAACAGAGAAAGTCGATCAAAAGCATTTAGAAAGATATTTTGTAGAGGCGCGAAATATGTTAACACTTTAAAAATACGGAAGGAAATAACTGAAGCAGCTGCTCTACGAAGAGAAAAAGCAACCCTCAATCTCAACATCGTCAGGCAATGGAATCATAAAAGATATTTTTGAACATTCCTAGGCATGTTTTTGGTGATCACAAACTATATGTGGAAGAACGTGGTCGTAAATGCAAAGAGAACTGTGATAAAGAAGAGAACAATTATGTTGGATCAAAATTTCATGGTCTTTATATAGAAGTAGAAGAAGCTATCGAATATTTAAGCGGTTACTCTGACAGCTTTCTTATTATTAAATTATACAAATAATCTTGCAGAATCATATACTCCGATTCAGTGGTGAACTAATTGCCTCGAAAACGTATTCATTGGTAAAAAGGCGATTACAATGTTAGAGTTTGGGGAGGTTGTGCAATATAATACACAACAAGTACTACACAGAATTACATAAAGAATAAGACTGTTCCACCTATTATCGAGAATCTGAAAAAGGACGACAACAAAAAGTTGCAAGAACCAGAAAATCGACAAACACAAGGAAGGCAAAAATTCAAACAAGAATAGGGAACATCACATATAAACCCAGCAGTCGCAGAAACCGGACCAAAAGATGCGATGTATTCAAGGAGCAACTTGGCAAAATCATTTAGAAAGTTGTTCGGGAAAATGGGAGAAATTGGCAAAAATTGAACATGACACAGAAATACTGTATCTGGTGGTTACGCTGAGAAAGTAAAATGTTAACGGCATCGAACTTTTGAACCTGCATGTCGTATGAGAACTATCAAACGTCTTGCACAATAACTGTAAAAATATTTTTATAGCTAATGATAACGCAGCGATGAAATATGGTCGCGAGAAGGAGAAATTACTAGTTAAAGTGAAAAAGAATTGGCCCAAATATTGAAAAGGAGATTAAAACTCTCAGTATCGTTCGTTGAAAATCCATACTAAAGTGCTTCTCCTGATGGGTTTATAGAGAGAAAGATGGTTTGGTAGAAATAAAATGTCCCTCTAGCTAAAAATTTTTGAAACAGCGGAAAGGTAAAGACACTGCCCAACTAAAGTTATTATTTTTGATGAAGAAAAATTTGACCAAAATGAATCAAAATCATAAATTTTCATCAAGTTCAATTAACATATTACGCAGCGGAGATATATTTTCGCTTTGTGGACGCCAAAAATAAAAATACATCGTGTTAATAGGGATAAATGAAGAATAATAAAATGATGCCCTTTAACCTGTTTTTATTATTATGAATGCATGCTGCCAGAAATCTTGATAATGGTGCACACATTGACATATTCTTACAGTCCAAATATATACATAAAGAAGAAGAAAAGAGTCAAAATTAAATAACGGGTTCGTCGACTGTAATATATGTTAAAGACGAAGATATTGTCGAAGAAAAGCACATTATGAATCCAATATTTCAATGGAAGCTAACTGCTGTTACCAAATTCTGAGTCCGGAAACAAGATGACGATTGCATCATTACAGTATCACTTACAAAATAAAGAGCTAACTGAAAAAGAAATAACAGCACAAAAAGAATATATCAACAAACGCTTTATAAAAATTTAATATAATAAAGGCTAATGGCCATCTATACATAGTCAAATAAACGATGAATCATTGGACCAATTTTACGCGTTATAAGAAAATCTTGCTTTGAAACACAAAGTAAAAGCGGTATTTGAATATCTCATCTAATTGAAGCAAGTTGTAAAGCAAAAGCATAAAATTATTGAGAAATTGGGGGTAATCATTATGATAAGGCTTTTGTACCAAGCTCGAGTGTACGATAAGCCACCTGGTACCACGTACGATAAATTGGTGTTTAAAGAAAAAAATTACATTCATCGTCGTTATCCACAAATAAATGCAAATAATATAATATTTGAAAAGGTTCAAGCACAACCTGATAGCACGAGTTGTGGAATTTATGCTGCAGCTTTCGCTACAACTATAGCTTTAGGAGGAAATCCTTGTGATAAAAAATATTCTAATCGCGTGGTATTTATGAGGCAACATTTTCTTGATATTATAATAAACAATTGAATGAACTGTCGCCTTCCCAGATTAAAATTCACCTTAGTGAAAAGACGCTCAATGTGAAAACTTATTTAATGGAGACGAAAACACATACGTTGTGTGTTGTTCTTCAGAAACATCAATAATTAAATGGGTGATAAAGAAATCCATTTAATTATTGATGTTTTAAAGATATATTATTCTACTCCAACAACAATGCCTTTTGGAGACAAAAATTTAATATATGGTCCAAAAATTATATTGCAAAAAGTATATTTTGCATGTATTATAAGCCAAAAATTATATCAATTTCGCAGATAATATAAACAATGTAAATATTAAAATACCTTTTTGTGAGATTGATAAAAGCGTTCAAATCTTTCTCGATTAACTCACCCTTGCCGTGTGGTGAGAAAGCTTTTTACTAAAAAGGTGTATATTAAAAATATAGATTTAATAAATAAATCCTGTGGAAATAACATTTTATGTTAAGTGTCTGCCTTGATTTTTATTTATATTGTTTTATGGAGACATTCCATAAATACACACCATACACGTAAAGTGTGTATGTACAACAAATGCATATTTTATATTTTCTCAATTATATGTATATATTATAAAATATTTATATATTCTGAGAATAATATCTCAATATCATCATCAATGCTAACGCATCAATAAGTAGGTGGCAGAGGATGTGCACTGCCATGTGTGTGTGCTATAATTTATATAATTATATAATATTAATATATTATACACATTATAATATATATAATATACATGTTACTTCATAATATAGCACTATTTCAAAACACATACATATCATAGCTTCAAAGTCAGTATCATCATTTTACATACCAACACATTGATTTGGTGTGCATGCACGTG